>JAVTVY010013041.1:0-54118 GCA_036873755.1 Hanleya hanleyi
TCACCGACAGTTTTGCGACTACAGGGTTATAACTCGAAAACTGTTGGGAATTTCAAGTTGAAATTTGCACATGAATGTAGGTCATTATATGACGTAACAGAAAAACATTAGAAGCCATCAAGATATACCAGAAAGAATAGAACATAATTAGCAATTTGTGAAATTTACGCTTTATTCAAATTTTAGCGAAAAGTATTCATTCAATCATCACTATTTTTAGGTATGTTTGAGGGAATATATATATGTATTTGCCTATGAAATTTCAAGAATATAGCTTTGATAGGTTCAGAGATATTAAACATTCAAAATTCCCGAACTATTAAGCCGTTAAATGGTCACATGTTGATTTCATCTATTCAATGGATGTTGTCAATTTCGCTATAGCGATTCGGCTGTAACACTCGAGGCATCCAATGTTCACAATTAAATAAATGTCGTCTTACATGACGGGGCCGGCTCAATTTTGTAAACCTTTTATCTCTTGAACCGCAGTAGATACGGATTTCTAATTTGTTGCTTATTACTTCCTATAATGACTTCTTTCGTTGACAATAGGTCCGTACAGAGAAAAGTAATTCGGGAAAACTTGAAAAGTTACGACAAAGACGTTAGCTTGATGTATTCAATTATCATTATATCGACATCGCCTATGCAACATGACATGAACTTAATTTCCAACAAAAGGATACCTTTTGGGGACTTCATGGAAAGACCGTGCCATTGTACCAACAATGTCTAGTTAGGTCTTTCCATTTCAATGGAATAGACCTATTGTTATTCTGTTTATTATTATTCTTATTATTATTATTATTATTATTATTATTCCAAGCACTTTTTTCTTTTGGGAAAATCGACATGAAGCTTTTGAGATAGAGCTTAGATATTCGGTACACGTTTAGATCCAAGTCTGAAGATGTGCATATTTGTATCCAAAAGTGACCTTGACCTTGACCTATTGATTTATAGGGCAGTAAAGTCAAAACTGCCAATGCGAATATAGGTCGAACGGTTAAGAACGAGCAGCGGAGATTTAGAATGTAGATGTTTGATATAATCTACAACAAATTGAGTCATAAAATAAGTAGGTCATGACGGCAGGTTCCGAGTTCTCTCCCCTGACAATGCTTTTCTTGTCGGAGGATTGCAGGATACATTGTACAACGTATCTGTGGGAAACTTTACGGTTCGTAAGTTTCATGCATGGCCATGCTCCCGTTCCTTATTCAGGGTGTTACGTAACAGGGTAAAGGAGTTGTGTCCCTTTATCTATTTTGTGCAACCTGCCATTTCATAATAGCGGAAGTTACAGAGCTGAGTCTTGCAGCATTTATGAAGACTTCCATGTCCTAAAATAATATGACCTTGAATTTGACCTTTGACCTCTAGAATTGTTCCCTTGTGAGGTCAAAGTTTGATGGACGACACTCGAACGGCTGATGCGATCAGTCTGCCAACTGGGTCAGTTGACACGCGTGACATCCTGAGTTGATCTAGAGTGTCAGATGTCGGTCATGACCTTGACCTTTGGAACAGTATGCATTTGAATGTCGAAAATACGGCTTCCATTTACTCGAGAAGTAGGTCACTGGCAGCCATCATACTAGAACTCACGAAAGAACCTTCGATGGTCTTTCGTTTCACAGTAAAAACAAAACGATCCGATGTGACCTTGACCTTCAATATCACCTGATACCAAAAGTGATTTACTTGATTTCTGCGAAAAATATAACGACTAGGAATCTGTAATTCAGCACAGATGTTCCCCATAACTCATGAATGAAGTCGTACAAATTTTGACCTGACCTTGACCTTTGTTCCTGAGCAATGGCCCTTTACATTTTCACACTTGAAGGGCTGTAATGAGAAAACTATTCTTCGCCCGGACTTGAAATTTGCATATAAATATAGGTCACTAAATGACGTCACAGAAAAGGAGTAGAACAGAAAAAAGGTACCAGAAAGTATAGGAGATATTTGGCAAAATTCGAAATTTTTACGTTTTTGATGCCATAGCGAAACTGTAACTCCAATCCGCACCATATTCACAGGACATTGTTAGAATATATATGTCTGTCGGTGTGCAAAATTTCGAAGCAGTAGAGGTAATACTTTTTTAAATATGTAAATAATAGTGTTTCTCACTTTACACACGCTATAAGGCTGTTTTCGTGTATCGAACTTTTCTATATGTTATTCTACTCCTTTTTGACACGTTAGTCTACATGGCCGAGTGGTTTGGATGTGTGCTTCCTAACCACAAGGGCCGTGGTTCGATTCCTACCTTAGCCAGTAATTTTTTTTTCTCTTTTTTTTTCTATAGTTGAACCATCGCACATTTCGATTAGATGATGGTCTGTAACTTGTTTCGTTCGCTTATTACGGGGAAAGAAACTGCTTCCAGCACTAAAATAACATACTTTGCACAAAGACAAACAGCTGAGCGGCAATTGCTTACATCTTCTGCTTTTATTCAAGAACCGTTTAACATGACCGCTTTATCATGGCTACGCTTTACATAAAGGACTGAATATATGAAAACCGTCCAGCACAGATTGACAATTGGTGTACGGGTTACACAAAGAATTACGTTCAAGCGGTTCTCGAGTCGTGGGAAAAGTGAACAGGCCGTTTCATTGGGATACAGCTTACACGATCGATGTTGACGGTCGAGTGTTTGGAATTGACAGTGAGAATACATGAGCATTCTGTATGAAACCCGACTCAACAAATTAGCTTTCAGGACATCCCGTTCCGACTGTCAGCCGATTCAACGAGCCATCGCAAATAAATTAACGTCGTGTTACATGAATGAGGTGACTGTGAAGACCTGTATATAACCCGTCACACCAAACTAAAGTATAGTGGGTTCATATTTCGGCTGTACCAGTCCAGGCATCTCGGGTACGCAATTAAATTAATGTCGTGTTATATGACGGAAGTGATAGGGTAATAGCCGAATATAGTAATTGTGGAAAACTCAGCCTATCTTTGGACCGCTATAGCTGTCGAACCTTACTAGATATGGACCTCTAAGTTGTAGCATTTTGTTCTACCATGTCAAATATTTTTGATTGGAATACCTTTTATAATGCACAGTGACACGTTCCTACGGATATAGGAGTGGTATGTATAGCCAACGTAATAACCCTGCGAGCTTGTGGGTTCGGATCCAACTTCAAGGCTTTGATGTTCAGTATCTCAGTTATTATTCGTTTGAGCTCAAATTTAGGAATGGGAAGACCGGGTCACTGTCCACAGTGTCTAGTTAGGTCTTTCCATTTTCCAATGGATAGACCTTTTGTTATTCTACCGATTTTTATTATTAGGTCTTTCCATTTTCCAATGGATAGACCTTTTGTTATTCTACCGATTTTTATTATTATTATTATTATTATTATTATTATTATTATTATGCTATCCAAATTTGTACACGACGAAACGTCCTCAAAGCCTCACTCTAGAGCTTAGATATTGGGCACACGGTTAGATATACGTCTGAAGTTATGCATATTATTTGGACAACTGACCTTGACCTTGACCTAATGAGATATAGGCCGACAAAGTTAAATGTTATTTTGCAAATATTTGCGAATATTGAGCAAACGGTTTGGAAGACGAAGTTGACATTTGGAAAGCAAGTGTTTGAAGCTTTTCTCAACAAAATGAGCGAATAAAATAAGTAGGTCAGACAAGCAGTTTTCGAGTTATCTCCCCTGGTGCTGTTTTCCTTGTTGCCGGTGTACAGGCAAAACTAAAGAACATATCTAAAAGAAAGTCGATGGTTGGTAAGTGTTATATATTGCCATGCTGTAGTTATATTTTTGAATTGTTACGTAACAAGAAAAATTAGTTATCTCCCTTTTAATGTTTTTCAAAACCCGGCATTTTATAAGGAAATAAGCTACGGCATTGATACTCCTAATATTAATAAACACTTTAAGGACCAAAAAGTATGTGACCTTAAATTTGACCTTTGACCTCTGGGAGCGTCTCAGTATGAGTGCAAAGTTTGACGGTCAAATCTTGAACGGCTGATGCCATCAGTCTGAAAATCAGGTCACGTGACCTACATGACGTCATAAGGTCAGCACTTGTGTCAGAATTCGGCTTTGACCTTGATCTTTGAAGTGATGAGCATCCAAATATCGAAAATACGGCTTCCATTTACTGAAAAAGTAACACACTGACAACTAAGAAACAATGACACAATAGTAAGCATAATAGTGTCTTTCTTTTGGCGCTAGTTATGAAACGATCCGAAGTGACCTTGACCTTGAATATCGCGGAATGTAAAAAACATTTTTCGCGTTTTTCTCAAAAACTACATCAGGCAGCAATCTGTAATTTGGTACATTTGTACGCCATGATGCAGGTATGACGTCACTGCATTTTCAACTTGACCTTGACCTTGGCTCTTGAGATATGGTCACCGACAGTTTTTGCGACTACAGGGTTATAACTCGAAAACTGTTGGGAATTTCAAGTTGGAATTTGCACATGAATGTAGGTCATTATATGACGTAACAGAAAAATATTAGAAGCCATCAAGATATACCAGAAAGAATAGAACATAATTAGCAATTTGTGAAATTTACGCTTTATTCAAATTTTGCGAAAAGTATTCATCCAATCATCACTATTTTTAGGTATGTTTGAGGGAATATATTTATGTATTTGCCTATGAAATTTCAAGAATATAGCGGTGATAGGTTTAGAGATATTAAAAATTCAAATTTCCCGAACTATTAAGCCGTTAAATGGTCATATGTTCATTTCATCTATTCAATGGGTGTTGTCAATTTCGCTATAGCGATTCGGCTGTGTTGTTACGCAATTAAATTTATCCAGAATACTAATTTTTGTTTTAGAAAAAGGAAAGTGAAATTTAGAACTAATGAACGTATAGTCGGATAATCCTCATCGAATTAGATAAATATACGGAGCAATTCAATGTTAGAGATAGATGAAGAGATCTTAATAAGCAGATAAGGTACCGATTATATAAAGTTAAAATATGTATCCGGAGTACCAGATATAACTGGCAAACAAAGAAAGAAAACAAGACCAGACGGTAAACAATAACACATGTGAAACCGCAAAACCACCAGGAATGATTGACAGCAAATACATTCAATACAAACGTAATAGCAAATATACTCGACGCGGAAGTAATGATTGACAGATACGAAAACAACATCTCCACGTGGGAGACTTTAGAATAAAGATACCTGAGAATAAATAACGAGACATCCTGAGCGCACGGCGTAAGTATAACATGCCAGAGAGTAAACTCATACACACACAAGTTAAAGACAGTAATTCATCAAACCTTTCCAATTATATGTATCGAAGAAGAAACAATTTAACATATAGATCGACTCCTACATTAAATTTAAATAGGATCAATTAATATCACAACTATATCAGATCGACAAATAGAAACACAACACCGAAAATGTATACTCTGCGCCAGACACTTTACAGTGAATGACAGCAATCAATTAAAATAACAATACACGCAGCCGGGCGATAGGCAATCAAGCCCGGTGAAGCAAAAATGATTGACAGCTAGTGACCTAGCGCAGGTGTTTAACCTACCACAGCGTCCAGCCAATAACAACAGACCAGCGCGTGAACAGATCAAAGACACTACACGGTACGGAAGATGTTCATGTTGCAAAATATTAATGAAAGATGATTAATTCTATACAATAATTAAACAGTCGCAAACATTAAATACAGAATAACGAACAATTAATTCAACAATTATACAACAGTAAGTGAAATAACAGTAGAACGGCAGGATATATTCAATAAAAGAAATGCACCTTATAACCTGAAGTATATTATATGTTGAACAAAAATCTATTTAGCAATATCAGTTAATCAGCACTTTAAATTTTCAAACTCATTCATTAATTGAACTATGAACCATTAATATTAGTTATATCAGATCGACCAATATAAACATGAAACCACCAATTTATAGTCATACAGACACTTGTCAGTGATTGACAGCATCAAATTTAAATAACAATTAGCCAGACCAGGGCGATCGGCGATCAAGCCCGGTAAATTCAAAGTGATTGACAGCTAGGGACATAGCCTCGCACAGCGACACACCAAAGACAAATGTGAAAACAGATCAATGACAAAACACGGCCAGGCACGGATACAACTCTGCAAAAGGGCTACTACACAGATATTCGTACGTCACAGCAATGACTCGAAAATAGGGCGATTTATAGGAATTAGCCTGTATCCTACTAACAATTGGGTCATAGTTTACCCTGGGACCTCCCGTCATGTGCTTCTATTCCGACACATGTGGTACCATGCAGTGTAATCACGTGACCCGGCAAGTTGTTCGCATGTGTTGATCAGTGGTTTGAGTGTTCGAGAAACTCTAAAGACTTCAGTTATTTCTCCGTTGTGAATGGGTTTGTTTATTTGATGTCGCCGTTTACGTGGAATGTTCCCAGTTGAAGCACGAATGGGAGGGTGCAAACAAGGTAGGCATTCGTTTACTAATTTGACAACAATCCCCAGTCGACTAAAATCGCGCGCCAAAATACGTAATTGAAACGACATCTCTGCCACTGTATCTCCTTGTATCATTTGCCTATGATGAAACGTTCCGATTGTCTTTCCCAGACATACATGCAGGTCAGCGAACACGTGGTGTCTGGCCTCTGTTTACAAACAAACCGCCTATACACAGAGCGCGATTGATTTTAACGTTGTAGCAAGTCTGGCTAATTTCGGCGATTTTATGCAAATAAATCAAGTTTATTCAACGAAGTGGTCGCCAATTTACATATCTCTTTTCTGCAAATCTGTATTCAAATTACTGAAGACAGCAGAAGGAAAGACCGTGATATTGTCCCAACAATCTCTAGTTATTATTATTATTATGCTATCCAAATTTGTGTCCAACGAAACGTCTTCAAAGCCTCACTGTAGAGCTTAGATATTGGGTACACGGTTAGATATAGGTCTGAAGTTATGCATATTATTTGGACAACTGACCTTGACCTTGACCTAATGAGATATTGGCGTTTTTGATAAAAACACCATTTTGCGAATATTGACCAAACGCATAAGGCCATGCAGCTGAAATTTGAAATGTGAAAGTTTGCAGATACACCCAACAAAATAACCAATAAAATAAGTAGGTCACGGTAGCGGTTTTAGAGTTCTCTCCCCTGGTGCTGTTTTTCGTGTCGTCAGTGTACAGCCAAAAATAAAGAACATATCTAAAGGAAAGTTGATGGTTGCTAAGTGTTAAATATGGCCATGCTGTAGTTATATTTTTGAATTGTTACGTAACAAGAAGAAATAGTTATCTCCCTTTTAATGTTTTTCAAAACCCGTTATTTATAAGGAAATAAGCTACGGCATTGATACTCCTAATATTAATGAACACTCTAATGACCGAAAAGGATGTGACCTTAAATTTGACCTTTGACCTCCAGAAGCGTCGCTATATGAGTGCAAAGTTTGATGGTCAAATCTTGAACGGCCAATGCGATCAGTCTGAAAATAAGGTCACGTGATCTACCTGACGTCACAAGGTCAGCACTTGTATCAGAACTCGGCCTTGACCTTGATCTTTGAAGTGATGAGCATCCAAATATCGAAAATACGGCTTCCATTTACTGAGAAAGTAACACGCTGACAGGTAAGAAACAATGACACAATAGTAAGCACAATATTGTCTTTCTTTCGGTGCTACTTATAAAACGATCGGATGTGACCTTGACCTTGAATATCGCACAATGTAAAAACCATTTTTCGCGTTTTTCTCAAAAACTACAACATACAGGAATCTGTAATTTGGTACATTTGTACGCCATGATGCAAGTATGACGTCACTGCATTTTCCACCTGACCTTGACCTTGGCTCTTGAGATATGGCCAACGACAATTTTGCGACTACAGGGTTATAACTCGAAAACTGTCTGGAATTTCAAGTTGAAATTTGCACATGAATGTAGGTCATTATATGACGTAACAGAAAAACGTTAGAAGCCGTCAAGATATACCAGAAAGAATAGAACATAATTAGCAATTTGTGAAATTTACGTTTTTTTCAAATTTTGCGAAAAGTATTCCTCCAATCATCACTATTTTTAGGTATGTTTGAGGGAATATATATATGTATTTGCCTATGAAATTTCAAGAATATAGCTTTGATAGGTTTAGAGATATTGAAAATTCAAATTTCCCGAACTATTAAGCCGTTAAATGGTCATATGTTGATTTCATCTATTCAATGGGTGTTGTCAATTTCGCTATAGCGATTCGGCTGTAACACTCGAGGCATCCAATGTTCACAATTAAATAAAAGTCGTGTTACATGACGGGGCCGGCTCAATTTTGTAAACCTTTTATCTCTTAAACCGCAATAGTTACGAACTTGTAATTTGCTGCCACTTACTTCCAATACTGTGTTCTTTCGTTGACAATGACTCCGTACCGGAAACAGTAATTGTGGAAAACTTGAACAGTTACGAGAGAGCCGTTAGTTTGACATAATACAGGGTAGACAGAGGGTTAGCGATCCAGCGATCCTGGTATTCGGAAACAAACACTGGTGAATAATTTGCTTCGCCGGAAGTGCGCGCGTCTGTCTTCAAATACGCGCGAGTGTTCCTCTCACGGGGAGCGTAGGAACTTAGCTGAGCTGGGCAGGGATCGCCGATGATTAAAGTCCGTAAAACGAGGGAGTATTTGATGTCGCCGTTTACGTGGAATGTTCCCAGATGAAGCACGAATGGAATGTCCAAACAAGGTAAGCATTCGTTTACTAATTTAGAAACAATACCCAGTCGACTAAAATCGCGCGCCAAAATACGTAATTGAAACGACATCTCTGCCACTGTATCTCCTTCTATCATTTGCCTATGATGAAACGTTCCGATTGTCTTTCCCAGACATACATGCAGGTCAGCGAACACGTGGTGTCTGGCCTCTGTTTACAAACAAACAGCCTACACACAGCGCGACTGGTTTTAACGTTGTAGCAAGTCGGGCTAATTTCGGCGATTTTATGCCAATAAATGAAGTTTATTCAACAAAGTGGTCGCCAATTTACATATCTCTTTTCTGCAAATCTGTATTCAAATTACTGAAGACAACAGAAGGAAAGACCGTGATATTGTACCAACAATCTCTAGTGGTATTTGTTTTTCTTCTTTACTGTTCGGCATTGAAACCCGATAGTCGCGTATTTAGGCAACCGGTGATTGTAGCTTCATGAAACTTGGCAAATACGAAGTATATCCCCAGCTGAATTGTCCGATGGACTCGTACTTGGACATCGATCTCCCGGACAAAGATTATCGGACAAACTTCTCTCTTCAATATTCGGAGAACGGATATTCCAGCCACTTTCATCTTTTGAATATAAGAGTTTTAAATATTGTCAGAAAAAATGACATCATGCATTATGCCCGTCGGACAAAGCGTATCCGACTTTTCTGTCCCGATGACGTATTTCATGTCGCCAGAACACAGCTTAAACTATACAACTAAAACATAAAGTGACAGCGCAATTCCGACATCACGTCTATGGCCATGCTGTAGTTTTCTAGGGAAAATGATACGTTACAAAATTTGGCAGTTATAGCCAAATTAATATTTCTCAAAATATGCAAATTTTAGTAAATGAAGTTACGGATTTGAAATTTTCAACATATAATGTCATGTTAATGTCCAAACGAAATATCTATTTCGATTTGAAATTTAACCGACAGAATCTTCACAATGAGTGGTCAGGTGTCAGCGCGTTTTTTCAACAAGATACTCTCCCTACTCTATACCGTAATCATTTCCACAGCGATTCTATAATAGCGCAAATGGCATGTTACGGGACTTCAATGCTAGAGGATCCGAGTTCGAATCCTGGGTGTGAGATTTTTTTTATATTTTTTTTTATATATTTCTTTCCTTTTAACATCGCTCCCCTCCCCCCCTCCCCCTCCCCGCAACAGTAATTGTGGAAAACTTGAACAGGTACTAGAAAGCCGTTAGCTTAGTTTGAGATAATACAGCGCAAACAGAGGCTTAGCAATCCTGGTATTCGTAAACAAACAAGGTCAATATTTTGATTCATCGGAAGTGCGCGCGTCTGTCTTCAAATACGCGCGAGTGTTCCTCTCACGGGGAGCGTAGGAACTTAGCTGAGCTGGGCAGGGATCGATGATTAAAGTCCGTAAAACGAGGGAGTATTTGATGTCGCCGTTTACGTGGAATGTTCCCAGATGAAGCACGAATGGAATGTCCAAACAAGGTAAGCATTCGTTTACTAATTTAGAAACAATACCCAGTCGACTAAAATGGCGCGCCAAAATACGTAATTGAAACGACATCTCTGCCACTGTATCTCCTTCTATCATTTGCCTATGATGAAACGTTCCGATTGTCTTTCCCAGACATACATGCAGGTCAGCGAACACGTGGTGTCTGGCCTCTGTTTACAAACAAACCGCCTATACACAGAGCGCGACTGATTTTAACGTTGTAGCAAGTCTGGCTAGTTTCGGCGATTTTATGCAAATAAATCAAGTTTATTCAACGAAGTGGTCGCCAATTTACATATCTCTTTTCTGCAAATCTGTATTCAAATTACTGAAGACAGCAGAAGGAAAGACCGCGTCATTGTACCAACAATGTCTAGTTATTATTATTCTTCTTATTATTATTATTTCACTTTTGAAATAGCGGCTAAACGGCTTTATATACAGCTTAGATATTTGGCTCATTTGTGTATACTAGGCTGAAGTTTCTGGTACAAGTATTCAATTTTGACCTTGACCTTGACCTATTGAGCTATGGGCTTTTTTGATAAAAACACCATTTTGCGAATATTGACCAAACGCATAAGGCCATGCAGCTGAAATTTGAAATGTGAAAGTTTGCAGATACACCCAACAAAATAACGAATAAAATAAGTAGGTCACGGAAGCGGTTTTACAGTTCTCTCCCCTGGTGCGGTTTTTCGTGTCGCCTGCGTACAGCAAAAAATAAAGAACATATCTAAAGGAAAGTTGATGGTTGCTAAGTGTTAAATATGGCCATGCTGTAGTTATATTTCTGAATTGTTACGTAACAAGAAGAAATAGTTATCTCCCTTTTAATGTTTTTCAAAAACCCGTTATTTATAAGGAAATAAGCTATGGCATTGATACTCCTAATATTACTGAACACTCTAATGACCGAAAAGGATGTGACCTTAAATTTGACCTTTGACCTCCAGAACCGTCGCTATATGAGTGCAAAGTTTGGTGGTCAAATCTTGAACGGCCAATGCGATCAGTCTGAAAATAAGGTCACGTGACCTACCTGACGTCACAAGGTCAGCACTTGCATCAGAACTCGGCCTTGACCTTGATCTTTGAAGTGATGAGCATCCAAATATCGAAAATACGGCTTCCATTTACTGAGAAAGTAACACGCTGACAGGCAAGAAACAATGACACAATAGTAAGCACAATATTGTCTTTCTTTCGGTGCTAGTTATAAAACAATCGGATGTGACCTTGACCTTGAATATCGCACAATGTAAAAAACATTTTTCGCGTTTTTCTCAAAAACTACAACATACAGCAATCTGTAATTTGGTACATTTGCACGCCATGATGCAGGTATGACGTCACTGCATTTTCAACCTGACCTTGACCTTGGCTCTTGAGATATGGTCACCGACAGTTTTTGCGACTACAGGGTTATAACTCGAAAACTGTTGGGAACTTCAAGTTGGAATTTGCACATGAATGTAGGTCATTATATGACGTAACAGAAAAACATCAGAAGCCGTCAAGATATACCAGAAAGAATATAACATAATTAGCAATATGTGAAATTTACGCTTTATTCAAATTTTGCGAAAAGTATTCATCCAATCATCACTATTTTTAGGTATGTTTGAGGGAATATATATATGTATTTGCCTATGAAATTTCAAGAATATAGCTGTGATAGGTTTAGAGATATTAAAAATTCAAATTTCCCGAACTATTAAGCCGTTAAATGGTCATATGTTGATTTCATCTATTCAATGGGTGTTGTCAATTTCGCTATAGCGATTCGGCTGTAACACTCGAGGCATCCAATGTTCACAATTAAATAAACGTCGTGTTACATGACGGGGCCGGCTCAATTTTGTAAACCTTTTATCTCTTGAACCGCAATAGTTACGAACTTGTAATTTGCTGCCACTTACTTCCAATACTTTCGTTGACAATGACTCCGTACCGGGCACAGTAATTGTGGAAAACTTGAACAGTTAAGAGAAAGCCGTTAGTTTGACATAATACAGCATAGACAGAGGCTTAACGATCCTGGTATTCGAAAACAAACAAGGTGAATAATTTGCTTCTCCGGAAGTGCGCGCGTCTGTCTTCAAATACGCGCGAGTGTTCCTCTCACGGAGAGCGTAGGAACTTAGCTGAGCTGGGCAGGGATGGCATTTACATTTAGGTGTCTAGGATTAAAGTCCCTAAAACGAGGGAGTATTTGATGTCGCCGTTTACGTGGAATGTTCCCAGATGAAGCACGAATGGGAGGGTGCAAACGAGGTAGGCATTCGTTTACTAATTTGACAACAATCCCCAGTCGACTAAAATCGCGCGCCAAAATACGTAATTGAAACGGCATCTCTGCCACTGTATCTGGTTGTTGTTTCGGATCGGTGGCTCAGTTGAGAATATAGTCCGTTAAAAGCTTGACAGGATGTGTTTGATGTTGGTTAAAGTGATAATTGTCCGTAAACATGAAAGGTATAATATCCATGATTGCAGGAGCGACTTAAGCTTTTCTGTCTCAGCTGAAAGTATTTCACAAATGCGAACTATTTGACGGAAACTTGCAGTGTACATTTGCCTATGATGAAACGTTCCGATTGTCTTTTCCAGACATACATGTAGGTCAGCGAACACGTGGTGTCTGGCCTCTGTTTACAAACAAACAGCCTACACAGAGCCCGACTGGTTTTAACGTTGTAGCAAGTCGGGCTAATTTCGGCGATTTTATGCAAATAAATCAAGTTTATTCGACGAAGTGGTCGCCAATTTACATATCTCTTTTCTGCAAATCTGTATTCAAATTACTGAAGACAGCAGAAGGAAAGACCGTGATATTGTCCCAACAATCTCTAGTTATTATTATTATTCTATCCAACTTCTTACTATCCGACAAAGCGCTTGATCTACAGCCACAATATTTGGTACATGCGTAGAAGTCACTTCCAATCTGTTGTCGACGGTCATGATTTTTGACTTTGACCTTGACCTTATTGGCTTGTAAAGTTAAAACCTTTTCTGCGAAT
The DNA here is from genome assembly GCA_036873755.1 of Hanleya hanleyi. NCBI lineage: Eukaryota > Metazoa > Mollusca > Polyplacophora > Lepidopleurida > Hanleyidae > Hanleya > Hanleya hanleyi. The sequence continues at coordinate 13,331 of JAVTVY010013041.1, forward strand.
ATTGATGAAGCGAGAGGAGAGGACGCGATTGAGACGTATAATGTAACCGTTTGAATGTATTTGCAACAAAATGAACCGACAAAATAAGTAGGTCACCACTGCTGATATTGAGTTCTTTACCCTGAACACGTTTTGCTTGTTAACAGAGTGCAGCCACAACGAAACAATAGATCTTCAAGAAACCAGAGGGTTGCTAAATCTTATACATGGTCTAGCTACTGTCTGTCTTTCAAAAAGTTACGTAACAATAACGAGTAGTTATCTCCCCTTTGATCATTTTCAAAAGCTGTCATTTTATAAGGAAATAAGCTAGGGCATTGATTCTCCTATGGTTAATGAACATTTTAATGAACGAAAAGAATGTGACCTTAAATTTGACCTTTGACCTCCAGGAGCGTCTCTATAACCGTGCAAAGTTTGGTGATCAAATCTTGAACGGCTAATGCGATCAGCCTGAAAATAAGGTCACGTGACCTACATGAGGTCACAATGTCAGCACTTGTGTCAGAATTCGGCTTTGACCTTGATCTTTGAAGTGATGAGCATCCAAATATCGAAAATACGGCTTCCATTTACTGAAAAAGTAACACACTGACAACTAAGAAACAATGACACAATAGTAAGCATAATAGTGTCTTTCTTTTGGCGCTAGTTATGAAACGATCCGAAGTGACCTTGACCTTGAATATCGCAGAATGTAAAAAACATTTTTCGCGTTTTTCTCAAAAACTACATCAGGCAGCAATCTGTAATTTGGTACATTTGTACGCCATGATGCAGGTATGACGTCACTGCATTTTCAACCTGACCTTGATCTTGGCTCTTGAGATATGGTCACCGACAGTTTTTGCGACTACAGGGTTATAACTCGAAAACTGTTGGGAACTTCAAGTTGGAATTTGCACATGAATGTAGGTCATTATATGACGTAACAGAAAAACATCAGAAGCCGTCAAGATATACCAGAAAGAATAGAACATAATTAGCAATTTGTGAAATTTACGCTTTATTCAAATTTTGCGAAAAGTATTCATCCAATCATCACTATTTTTAGGTATGTTTGAGGGAATATATATATATATGTATTTGCCTATGAAATTTCAAGAATATAGCTGTGATAGGTTTAGAGATATTAAAAATTCAAATTTCCCGAACTATTAGGCCGTTAAATGGTCATACGTTGATTTCATCTATTCAATGGGTGTTGTCAATTTCGCTATAGCGATTCGGCTGTAACAAAACACTCGAGGCATCCAATGTTCACAATTAAGTAAACGTCGTGTTACATGACGGGGCCGGCTCAATTTTGTAAACCTTTTATCTCTTGAACCGCAATAGTTACGAACTTGTAATTTGCTGCCACTTACTTCCAATACTTTCGTTGACAATGACTCCGTACCGGGCACAGTAATTGTGGAAAACTTGAACAGTTAAGAGAAAGCCGTTAGTTTGACATAATACAGCATAGACAGAGGCTTAACGATCCTGGTATTCGAAAACAAACAAGGTGAATAATTTGCTTCTCCGGAAGTGCGCGCGTCTGTCTTCAAATACGCGCGAGTGTTCCTCTCACGGAGAGCGTAGGAACTTAGCTGAGCTGGGCAGGGATGGCATTTAGGTGTCTAGGATTAAAGTCCCTAAAACGAGGGAGTATTTGATGTCGCCGTTTACGTGGAATGTTCCCAGATGAAGTACGAATGGACTGTGCAAACAAGGTAGGCATTCGTTTACTAATTTAAGAACAATACCCAGTCGACTAAAATCGCGCGCCAAAATACGTAATTGAAACGGCATCTCTGCCACTGTATCACGTTCTTGTTTCACGCGATTTGTGGATACTAGACTGAAGTGTCTAGTACAGGTCACCAATTTTGATTGAGGGAATATATATATGTATGTGTGTTTGGAATTGACAGTAAGAATGCATTCGCGTTGTTGCAGGCAGGCATACAATTTCCACCCTCAATTAGCATGCTGTTTGAAGTATGTTGATGTACACGGACGAAATAATTATTGAGCGACATATATTCAGTGCCCAGATAGAGCGGGACTCAAATAGAATACAATAGACGTTCAACCGTTTAACTTTGTTTGCAATTATTTGAACAACGGCACATAACGATGAAAGTTCACACTCGACCTAAGGCGCTCGCAATCTTGACAAATTAAACTTTCCGGAAAATGCTTCCACTCCGTATTTGTAGTATATGCCACATCACAATACAGCGAAATAATACCTTTGGAGGACGACAAGGAAAGATCATGATATTGTACCAACAATGTCTAGTTATTATTATTATTATTTTGTTATATAATTTCTATCAGCACTGCTCAAGTAGTCCATTTAATTCTCATCTCAAAACTGGAGTAACTTTACGCCGTCGATATCACCCAATCAATTGAGTTCACCATGACCCAAATAGGATATATGAATGAAGTGTGTAAAGCCAGTGGCTACATTGTATCAAAACATGGGGTTTGTGACGAAAAGTTCACCTCGTAAATCCCTGAAAACGCGTCTGAAAGTTTAAATTCTCAGTATTATTCTAGTCATATTGGAAGCAGCTTTGTAGATTTATCCATGAACTATTCATAAAATTATATCTCTGTCTCGTTTCCGATAACACACAGCTGCATGACAGAAAGTATCCGCCGAACAGCGTTTTTGGAAAGGAGTATAGTACCATGCATGCGCTAGTCTGGCGTCATAGCGATAATTAACTGCAGTTAATAAATTCGGTATAATAAAACACTCATAAACTTGTGACGGAGTCAATATCATGAAACCTGGACCCTTGGCCAGACTTGGCCAAGCAGACCTGACCTCGGCCTGCGGCCTCGGTCAGGTCTGCCTGGCCAAGTCTGACCTCGGGTCCAGGTTTCATGATATTGACTCCGTCACAAGTTAATAAGTGTATAGAGTTATGCCCCTTTACAGATATATAATTTTCTATTTCTGTCCTATGCCTGAATGTACTACCCCTTGATCATCCCACATAGAACTATCTCTTCCCCAATTCACACTACACATGGGTCACAATCACTTGGGGAAAGCCGAGGGGTTTTGATTAGATCAATCTCATGTAATTAACTTAATTAAGCTTGATTTGAGGCCAATATTTGCACCAAGATTGTGACATACACCATGGTGACATCCAAAAGATGCTTTTATATGTAATAATGCACATAGAAGATGACTTTCTTTGTACATGTCACTAGGTGGAATGGATCTAAAGGTAGAAATTGATCGATGCACAATTAAAGTGGCAAAACTTGTGTGATTTAACAAAAGAATTTCAAGGTCCTAACTACCACGGTTGGACGTAAAACTGTCCGTCCTCCAATAAGCCCTCATTGTAGAGATCTCTAAGTACTCACAACTACAAAGTTAATAATGCCAACCTTATTGAAATGAAAGTTATGCCCCTTCTGTCTTTTCATGAATGTAAAGTTCCTGACAAATGCAAACACATTTAAAAAAAACAGATTTATCAGAAATCTTCAGATTTTCCATCTTATGTTACGTCCGACATACTATATGCTAATTAACTTTATTAAATGCAGTAATATTTCATGGGGTTTGTGATTCCCCTTGCTTGTGTGATGGGTGACACACGCCCCAAATTTTATGCTTCCATCCTATGTACTTTAGCTGTACACTACCAAAATGCAGTGTCCGTCTTTATTGCCTGCCAGGGTTCGCCCGACATAGTCCGTCTTCGTTCGTCCGACACAAGTAAATTTTCAGCATATTCTGAGTGCATATTCAGAGCAGACCATCAAAATACACACTTATAGTGATACACAGTCATTTCTTCTCCCCAGCTGGTCCATGTGTGAAAGTTTGTCAGTTACTTGTCGAAGGGTCGTGGTTCTCTCCGGGTACTCCGGCTTCCTCCACCAACCAAACTGACTATCACCATATGAGTGAAACAAACTTGAGTTTGACATTAAGCCAAATTCCCTCCCTCCCATTTCGTCTCTGTACCTAAGAACTGCTTGGTTCGTGGTATTCTTAATTGTAGTATTTTCAAATGTCGGACGAACAAAGACGGACAGGTTTCCTCCCCATTTGTTTAACATTGTCCGTCTTAGTTCGTCCAACTATTTTGGGGCATAAAGGCATATTTTTTAAAAATAATAAATTACTTAATTTCATATCAAGTTAAAGAACCTTGTATTTTTCACATAACTTTATAATTTTCAACATAGTTTATTTCAATTAAGTGCCTATTAATTTCAAACATGAGGCACCAGCAGTGCTACAACTCCTCAGCCCCTTCACAGTCTAGACCAAGATGTTTTTATGGGTGTAGAAGTTTGGATAAGGCCTCTGTTAATTAATCTTTAGCTTCTCATGACCCGCCCGCATGTTTTTTGTCGTAACAATAATTACGCATTGTTTTAATTATTTGGCATTTTTTGCTGCAAAAAAAAAACAAAATCTGCAGAAAAAGGCAGCGCGAAATAACGCCTGCCTACCATGCCTACGTGCCGCCGGCAAGTGATTTTTTCCGTCGACAAGTTGCAAAAAATCTACCTGTCGCATGCGGCAAGTAGGATTTCATCTAACAAAAACGATAAAATGCGGTCAATTTTCGTAAATACCTTTTAGAAGTCTAGATCTATCTGAAGGAACGGACAATCCAAGAAATAATCCATTGAAAATTTATTTCAAGTCGATCTTTGGCCATTGTTGTTCGTGTTCTCTGTCAACATTTCCCGCGCCAAGTGTACTTCCGGTTGCACGCCAAATCTTGCGCGGTAGTCCGGTGCATGCAAAAATCGGACCTGTTACGAAACGGAATTGGACTATCTGCGTTTTTTTCCCAGTTCGTACCGATGGTAACTAATATTGTTGGCTTCTTTTTTGGGGCTTCTATTCACAAGCTGACGTTTTTCTATGCAGACATTTGAGTTAATTGATAATTCCAACGGGACTCTGGTGGCTGATTCTAATTTATTGGAAGCAGCAATTTACAAGGGGAGACCTATTGATAAATATAAGTAAATATAGTTGGGATCTGGTTAACTCCCCTCAAATTTTCATTATTTAAAAAGGGTGTTACTTGGATCTAAATTCTATGATATAATGTGACAGGTGCCATTTAAATTTCCCATGATTTAGTCAGCACGAAGCTTTTTGCAGTTCTAATTGCAGAAATTAGAGGAAATAGTTGTCTTTGACATATCAAAGTTGACATCAACTTTCCATTGGTGCTCGAAGTTTACCACATACATGTACATAACTTCTTTTTTATTGCAATATCTTAATGCAGCCAAATAATTAATAATTAATAATTACAGCATTCAGCATCATCATAATTTCCTCCCAAGGTCATGAGAAGCTAAAGATTAATTAACAGAGGTCTAAATAGCAGTGAGTTATTGCATGCGAAAAGCAAACCCAAGCCATAACTCAGACAGATGAATGGAAAGATACACTGACAAACAGACGAACAGACAGACGGAATCCATTATACCCTCAACTATGTACGGGGTATAAAAAGTGACAAGGTATCCACATATCTACAGGGGGGCGGGGGGGGCGAGAATCATGTACAGTTGTGATCTTATTGCCCTGGCCTGAAACTAAGTGTCGGACGGGTCTTTTGTCCATTTGTACTCTGTTTTATCTGTTGCCCCATATCCTGTCAAGCAGTTGATGTTAACGTGAAACAAACAATTATTATTAAAAAATATTCACAATATTATTCACAATTCCACCCCTGTTTTATATATTTTTAAGGAAAAAAATATAATTTTTTTAAATGTTACACATGGCCCATGGGATGAAAGAAATAACTACAACCGGCTAGAGTTACTGAACTGTATCACAATGGGATAGGATTTCCGGCTAAATATCGGAGCCAGTTCATCTCAGAGAAGTGAAATTCCCCACAGTATCTCTATGTAATTTGTGCATTCTTATTCTGAAATTCGAAGGAAATCTATTCAGAATCAAAACAAACCTCCAATACCTCACGTTATTGCAGGGGTTTCATTAGGAGCCGGTTACCGGCGACTCGCAGCTGTCTACTCGCCCACAAAACGCCCATGGTCGCCGTCTACTTTTGTGCTAATAAAAATAATTTTCACTGTTGTCCTAATCGCATTGTGTTGATTGATGGCAATACCGGCGGGTCAACTGCTATATCCAATAAAGACAGCTAGTTTTGCAATCTTTTCACCGAGCGTATGACAGAACAGCATCCGAAAACTTCCGGGAAAATCGCGACAACCAAAAGCATCTCCGTCAGACTCAGGGGGTAGAATCGGTTCAGCAAAGCCTCGCACGAATCCAACTAGCAAAGCTTAGCTTAAGGCCTTTGCGATGGCATCCATATTTGACAGTGGCCAAAATGTGGTAAATGTGAACTGAGGGAGAATGCCAGTTATTGGAGTAAAAGAGTGACCATGGTGAACCTGTAAGTTCTCCAAGTATCACAGCTTATGATATCACTGAAAGAAGAACTTGTACACTAAATTGGAAATAAAAATCTCACCTGTTGCTTTGATGACTTTTTGCCATGACCACAACTTTTGAAGACTATGAAATATACTGAACTACACAAAAGTATCTTCCTCCAATCAACAACTTTGACATGGGCAAATAAAATCGGGCTGTCAAGTGTTGTGCTATTTAAAGAAGAATTTACTAGATTTCTGAATATATCCAAATTACAGCAGGGAAGGCAGCCATTTGTGAAAGTTGCCGGACTACTTTGAAGCAGGCATAAAAAGTATGGTGGGCAATAAAACCCATAGTGTTTTAGTATTGTTAAGGAATGAGAACACAAATCTTCAGGAATGCTTCACACCTCACATGATCCAATTGGACCAAGGATGGCCCGCCTCAAGCCCAAAACATACAATCCAAGACCCCTCCACTACTCTCTAAATGTGACGTCATCCATTCCATCAACCATCCTCATTTCATCCTCCCTATACCTGTAACATTATCCTTTATTTCCCCCTCATTTCCCTATACCTTTAACATTACGGCCATTTCTCACCCACTATAACTATAACAATATGGGCCTAACCGCAAATGCCGGGGTTTTTGTGGCTACAAATGTAGCCACATTTTGTAGCCACATTCAATCCCTATAGAGAAATGTAGCCACATTTTGTGGCTACATTTCTCTATAGAGACTGTAGCCACATTTAATTGAAACATTTCACTGTCATGATAAGCTACTGAAAGCTTCAACAAAATGATTTAAAACCCTTTTTTACAAACATCGAAAATCATCGTATGCACAGAAAAGTGAAGTTACTCGCGGCCGTTCATTTCAAAATAGGAACTTACCTCGGCATGTGCACTGCACTCGATGGAAACATGGTGTTCACTGTTTAGTTAAACAAGTATGGATGGGAACTATTTATTATATAAATCGTTCAGGATTTGTCTAAAACGTGGTCTAAATCGCCGAAGAATATTCCACCATCTTCGAAAAGGCGAAATGCAGACGACCCGACCTTTGGTAAGCAAGCTGTGATTGGCCGAGTTACTTCACCAAATCCCCGCCTGTACCAACCGGTTAGCCAATCGCTAACCTCGTTTGCGGGGGCGCGGCTTTATGGAACAACAACGACGAAATATCGGCATGCGATGGATTTATATTCGTGAATAGTTTCCATCCATACAGTTATTTTTTCCAATAAAAATTCGATGTTATAGGATATAATACTATCATAATCATATACTAATTCTGCGACAAGCCTGCGGGTTCCGAAAAATCCGATATCAATCGGTAAATGCGAGGTGAGTGCAAGGCCTGGACAAATACCGATATTTTTCTTATTCTCGGAGTTCGTCTGCATGGAAAGTGGCTACATTTACAGACTATTCGTGTTTGCCGAGCTATTTCAGTTTGATCTTTATCATAAAAAGACATTACCTAAAATGTGGCTACACTCTCTATAGAGAAATGTAGCCACATTTTTAAAAATGTGGCTACAAATGTAGCCACATTTTGTAGCCACAAAAACCCCGGCATTTGCGGTTAGGCCACAATATCCCTTATTCTCCATCATTTTCCCTATACCTACAACATGGCCCTGCACAGTTTATACTAATAGATTTGCCCTTTCCCTACTACTCGTCTGTCTCGGAAGTAGAAGTCTGCCATCTGATGGTAAGACCTTGAATAGCCTCAGTTGACCCCACCGATTCCACATCATTTTCTTCAGTTGGCATGGCATGACCTGTAATACTATTACCACTGCCAACTGGCCTTCCACTGGCACTACCAAATTTTCTCCTGTATCTTCTATGTTTGCGATCCATAATATCACGAAAAACTATTGACTGATTCACAATTTCCTCCAACATTACCCCACGTGTAACATCATGCACCAACAGCCCACCATACACGTGGTTTTCCACAACAAAATTGAATAAAACTAACCAACTATTTTTGACATATATAACATGATAGAGATTAGTTCGTAATATAAAATGAAATATCCATGTGCTAAATGTCATAATTTACTTGTAAGTTTAAATCTCGCAGCATTTTGTACACCGTCTTGAAATGTACATACCTTACGTAACACCACCATCAAACCCCAAATCAGTCCAAGGAAAAAGCACAGAATCTAATTTTATTCCTGTCCGATCGTTGATCAGAAGACATATAAACGTGCACAATTACGTGTAATACTAATCCTCTTCAGTTGTTCATAAATCGTCATTGTATTTACCCGTAAATCTGAATTGTTCTTCAACTGTCATACAGGAACAATAGACCCGCCGGCGAATTACCACAGTGGGAGCCATTGCGCCGGAAGTAAGAAGTTCAGCACCTATGTTCAAAATTTAATTCATTAGACTTTTTCTTCTAACGTCAAAATATTTCGTTTTATGCATTATAAAATATTTCACTATTTAGTACAGGCTTATTTCCTTTTTAATATTACATCCAATGACGTGTTCTTCTTCCCGAGCGCTGCGGAGGAATGTTTAGCACTTCCGGTTACGTTGGTGCAGGAAAAATCGCGGTGATGTCCTGGTAAATATGATAAATCTTGCAACATTACGTTTAATAGAAACCTTTCAGACCGAGTAATCATTGTTGCAGGGACCTCAGGTTGTTATCATCGAAAAATGTAGCATTTCCCATCTTTCTACGCTTAGAAATATCCACATTTGTGCTATGTTTACAAGATCACCGTTTTCAATTCAAAATGGCGAACTCAAATGCACGTGGGTCATGATGTTAGTTGTATTCACCTTCATATGATGCGGGAAAATCGAGTTTTATTCGCGCATGTCAAACCTAATATGTTCATGTACATTTACGTCATTCTTTGAACGTCTGTTAGTTGAAAGCGATATTTCATATTTTGGCAAATTCTTTTGCGTCATGTTTTCATAATTACACCACAAATATTTTTCTCAAAATTTTCAAACTTTAATTACTTGGGATTTCATGACCAATAATTATATTGACATTCAAATTTTGACTATTTTATACCCCCTTTATCTCTTTCGCAATACTGTTGTTGTTGTTACCACTGATATGTGGATGCCTTCGCAAAGGCCTTAATATAACTCATAGGAGGTTACTTCATTTCTGCACTATATCCACGCATGGTATGTTTTATTTAAGTCCGAAAAATACATATATTATTGTGTATTTATCTCCATAATGCAGAAATGAGTGAACAAAACAGTTGTCGAAGAAACGGGAATGACACTCTTCTCTGTTTACCAGTTTTCAGATGCACATTTTTCCAATGCCTAGTTCAGTTCATTACATGATGACAGTATTCTCACTGGGTGGAAGTCTTCTCGTTTTTTGCTTCACAACTCCACTTTGATCATTAAAGAAATTGAAAGGAATCATGCCAGGGTAACGTTAGACTCACTGGCAGAAGGCAGTCCTGCTACCCTTTGTTGTAAGTAGTATATAGGGAGCAAATCGGGCGTTTGGCTCCTCACTGCGCATGAGGAAAAAACCGGAAGTGCGCAGGTCTGTGTGCGCAGGTGTTCTGCGCAAGTCCCACTGCGCAAGTGTGTGACGTCACTTCCGGTCACGTGATTTGGTGGTGTGGGTCTGCGCAAGTGTGCGACGTCACTTCCGGTTCCAGAATGACCAAAAACTACCTCCGAACACAGAAGAGTTCAAATTTCCCTTTAGACCTGAGGCATATGCGGGATGATTTGTACTGACTTCAACATCCGGGACCTCTTCAACATCCGGGTTATTCCCTTTGGAGTGCGTCGACCCTCCGTCTTTACATCTGGGTATTCTTCAACATCGGGGTTTCAACATCCGGGATTTTCCATCCGGGTTTTCCCCGGCCCGGCCGCACGCATGCACGGATTGGGTTTTTCCCGGCCCGTCCTCACGCCTGCGCAGGTTATCCGACCGCACGCCTGCGCGGGTTATCCGGTCGCGCGCCTGCGCGGGTTTATCCGGCCGCATGCATGCGCGGGTGAAAAACGGAAGTGCGCAGATCTTCTCAAGTAACTCAAGGTCGGCTTCTCGCCTCTCGCCATGCTGTGCGGCCGGCTGCTGGGGATTCCCCTTGCTAGCCGATGACGTCATTGAGCAGACGAACAAAACATGGCGACCGCCTCCAGTTCAGATATAATTTGGTTAAATAAACGAAATAACCTGAATGCCCTTCAAAATACTTATCTTCTACCTGGACAATAATGTTATCAGGAATAGTTGAGAACATGTTTATAGCTGCCTTTCAACCATATATAAATGTTTTATATATGTGCAGTTGTGTGGCACTAGATCATCGATGTGCCATATTCCGTGGCCATTGATTGCGTGATCAATGGAGCTGTATGAATGAGTTTAGGGTTTGAGTGGTTCGACCGTACATCATGTAGACTGCATAGCGCCAGAATTCTTACCAGTAATCTTATTATTTCACTTAATAACCGAATCTCAGTCTGTAAGTTTTGTTCCAAACGGACTACAAAAGTAGAAAAAAGCCCCCCCCCCCTTGGAAAAAGGGAGAAACAAAACCCACAGCTAAAATATACAGTCTGTATATTTAAATTAAGGTAGCTACTCAGAATGAATTTCAGATATGTTCAAAATTGGCCAGACTATATGTATGTTTTTCCTCAGAAGTGGCATAATATCCAAGCATATATGTAGTGTATGGCCAATGCCAATAATTCTCAGCAAAAGTTGTCATACATCATCAGAATCATCTATTTGCACAGATATGCCACAGCTGGTCAAAGGTAGGCGCAGGACAAAAAAAAACATAACAGTAGTATTAACTAGTAATATACAGGTATTGGTATTTTCACAAGTTCATTAATTACTAATTATTAATTAATGAACTTCTGGTATTTTAGCTACCATGGTGACACAAATCAATGTAGTGTAGGCTACTATTGAAATAGCTTAAAATCATGAAGCGATACAAAATTGAATATTACATACATACGGTACCGATCATATATTGGTACATGTTAATTATTTTGTTTATGCGGTGATGTGTATTAGCACTGCACTCGAGATTGCATGACATCATGCTTAGGCCCCTATGGGTAAAATATACAGTACCGTTACCCGGTATGTATAATTTGCTAAAATTTGCGAGCAAACATTGTCTGCATCATGCAACCGCAGGAGCGTAAATTATGCCGTAAGTATACTACTGTAGACGAGGGTAGCTCTGGGGTTCTAGACAGCCATAGAAATGTTCTGAGCCATTTCTGACAAATAAAACGCCTTCCAAAGTGTTATTACTAATACTGTATATAAATCTTTCTCAGAAAAAAACCCCTTTATGTGTATATTGTTGCAACCCACTGGCCCCTCACTGTCATGATTTTGTGTACATATCGGAATATGGGGACAGCTTCGAAACAATGTTGTACCGGTACTGCTTTAATTTAGTGAAATTACCCACAAGAGTGATGAAAGAATCAGTCTTTATGGTAGCTATAGTCATTTGTCAATGCATTGGCCCCAAGACGGAGTCTGAGTTTGATATCAATATTTGGACAACAGTTTTCATTCGTAACGACTTGTCCCAATTGAAAATGTTATTTCAGGTTTATTCCTGCTAATGTACATGTACCGGGTACTGGACTAGTTGAAAAAAACCATTCCTCTGTACTTGAATACCGATACACTGAATACTGGTACAATGTCGACATGACGTATCACATCATGCTGCAATTATGCCTACTTAGTGTGTAGGCCTACATCAGATGTTAACTGATATACCCATATAGCATGCGCCACATCTATAGTTTGTGTTGTATACATATAATTCTTGAATTACTAAACGATCGATGGCATAAAAGTATCTACGCCTGGAGGAAAATAAAATAATAATTGTGTGAAGATGACTTCCTTGTTGTGTGTATAATAGTATGCCGGAACACTATAGCCTTATTCGTTGAATATTTGCAATGGTCTAAAGTTGTTTTTCACTTGGGTGGGTGGGTATAGTTGACAGGTATAATCGGCGAATATTATTTTCGAACCAACGTGAGGGAAATTTCATTGAAGAACACCGATTGGATTTTTTTTTTTTTCAGCTTTTATGAGTCGGTTTTATTGCGAGATATGCTATCCCTTCCAAAGTTCTCAGAAGCGCCAAAGTGCGTTAAATCAAGTCTAAAGTTCCAAAAATTTTCGGGGGAGATTTTCGTCGGAGGAAGGGTGACACCCCTTCCCTGTCCCACCCTGTCGGGGCCCCCCCCAACATTCAAGTCGCTCCACCGCGCCTGCACAAGCAGCATCCACCATAACTGGTGCTGCTGCTGCGGGGAATATGGACATCTATGGTCCATTTTATTTGATCGTTGATATCTCATATCGATCAGCTGATTTTTTGCCCGGACAAGATTCAACTACTGAAAATCCAAGACAGCTGGCAGTTATCTTGTATTACATAGGTAACTGAAAAGCAATCTCAACTATCCTCCCACCGATGTCAAGACACTCTCCAAGTTTGAAGTCGATCAGTTGAACCATTCTCGTGTTATTAATCAAACAGGAAATGTGTAAAGAACCAACTGCTGACAATGCAAGATGGGTGATAGCGGCCATCTTGGATTATACAGGTAACTGAGAAGCATTCCTAACCATTGTCTCACCGATGTCAAGCCACTCCCCAAATTTGAAGCCGATCAGTCCAATCAGTCTCAATTTATTGCCTGGACAAGATCAGTCAATTGACTCCCCATGTTTAAAGTTGATCAGTTCAATAGTTCTCAGGTTGTTGGTCGGACAAGAAATGTGTAACGATCCAACTGCTGACAATGCATGATGATTGGTGGCAGCCATCTTGGATTACACAGGTAACTGATTTCAAGATGGCGACTAGTGGCCATCTTGGATTATGCAGGTAACTGAAAAGCAATCCCACGTCCTGTTTGAAGTCGATGGGTTCAATCGTTCTTGAGTTAATGTCTGGACAAGATCAACCTGCTGAAATCCAAGATGGCTGATGGTGGCCATCTTGGATTACGCAGGTAACTGAAAAGCAATCCCAACCATCCTCTCACCTATGTTAAGATGCTCTCGAAGTTTGAATAGTTCTCAAGTTATTTGTCGGACACGAATGTGTCAAGATTCAACTGCTGACAATTCAAGATAATTGATGACGGCCATCTTGGATCACACAGGTAACTGAAAAGCAATCCCAATCGTCCTCTCACCGATGTTAAGACATTTTCCAAGTTCGACATCAATTGGTTTAATAGTTCTCGAGTAGCAAAAAGTAGCAGACCATAAATATCAATAAATCTGACTGTTTTCAGAAGAATACTTCAGTTTTATTTTTAGACATACAATGGTCATTCTTCCATACATTAAGTGTTTAGCAATATTAAAACATATACACCATGATATAGAGACAAATGCTACACATAATGTAGACTATGAGCTAAAACTGTATATTATACTGCTAAACCGGTTGCGTGGATTTCACCCACTTTTCAATAGCATGATATATATATGATGCAGCATTATATATATATATATACAGCTCATTTCTTTACCCCAACTAACAGTCTATGGTTTGACAATGCTTTCTTGTTAACAGTCCTTGGTTGTCTCCACACAGACTATTGTTCTCTCAATTGGGTGGTTTTTACATAAAAGATGGACCGCACATTCTCACCTCGACACAATTGAAACATACAGCAACATCCTGATAATTTCTTTAGTCTGTGATTTGTCAATGTTTTCTGATCTTGTGCAGCCCTTGTACCCAGACAGAACATGGAACACACATTCTCACTTAATCACATGAGCACTATTAAATCATTTTTACAGTAACGTATAAACATCCCAATCATTCATTAATTCTGTGGTTTGTCAGTGCTTTCTTATATTTAGTCCTTTGCGCTTGTATCCAAACAGACTATTGTTCACGTTACAGTTAGTCATGTGATTTTTACATAAAAGCAGGACCATACGTTCTCACATAAACTCTGATCTCAATAAATATTCTTTAGATATCTGACAGTGAATTGCAGCTTATGTTAGATGATCTCTGACAAGCGAGTTCATGTAGACATGGTAGAGAGGAAGTGAATCAAGCAATGATCACCACGGGTCCTCTGCAGCTCTTCAATCCCATTCCCAGTTGATCACAGAAGCTGTGCTTTCGATTGTGTTGTACAGGAAGCTGAAATGGATAAAAAACATTGTAAGAAGCTGATTTCTGATTTACAAGTCTTTAGGCAGCCCTTCTCATTAAAATGTGATTTCAAACGAGGTATTAATAATGGATGTATTTTCTAATAGTTAATCTTAGCTAATAAACAATTCACATCGATATACTATTTGCTGAATATCCTCAAAATGATGGGGCAACCACTTTATAACTGAAAACATGGAAACAGAACTATGAATTTCATGAATATACTTAACTGACATTTATCTGGTGCTCGGAAACTTCAGTATGGGAGTCCAGATTGTGATGTTTTGCTCACCCATTATTGCTCCTATGATGTTACTGTTTAGTGCTGGTAGTTTCTGATAGCCATTTCATCAAGGGAGGAGAGTGTTCATCAAGTATCTCTTCCATCAGGTCCCAGGGGTGGTGTTGGTCTCTGACATATCTGATGTTGACTGTTTCATTCTCCAAAAAGATATATTGAATTTGTTAATGGCCTGGTCACACCCTGCATACCAAACGGCTGCTCCAACTTCCGCCGGAGGGTGAACTTCCGCCGGAGGGAAGAGCGTGAAAAATGGTAGGATAACTTGTTGCTTTTGACGTTGATATGTCAAACCATACCCTTTCAACAATATCACATTGTCTCAGTCGTTAGATGGTACGTTTATTTAACTAGCTGACGTGCTTTTGAGAACGGGATAATTCTAAATAGACAATTACATCCATTAGAAGCCGAATATAGAAACAATATGCATTTTATCTAATCAATCAAGAATATACCTACGATCGTTATGTAAAACGAGGTTGCCTTTTGATGGCAAGATGATATTTATATGTGAAAAGGAAGAATTTCGATGCTTTTAAGACGCATGAATATGACCTGTGTGGAAGTGCTGATACAACATACGGCGGAGTGAGATCCTCCGGCGGTATTTGTACCATATACGAACATGCATGAGCTGGAAAAACTAACATTAACCGAAGTACATAAATAGATGATTTTTTAAGCATCTAATCACTGTTATGTTGCAATATAGCTCTTAATGTCAGATAAAATGAATTGTAATTAAAAAATAATACAATGACGAGTTGAAAATTTCACACGAATTGCTAACACGTTCCCTTGAAATCTGAACTTAGCTTCTCAAATTTGTAATTTCCCTCCGGCGGAAGTTCACCCTCCGGCGGAAGTTGGAATGCAGGGTGTGCTGGTGGTACTGGTCCTGGTATACACATACCGTACACTGCATCCAGGAGGCAGTTCAACCATCTGAAACAGTGTAGAAACATTTCAATGAAACAATGGTTAAGTACACCTCCTTAAGGCAGTCGGACATGTCAGAAGTAGAATACATTACTTTCTTTTTTATATATATATTGGATCTACGATCAAATATAAAAAAAAAAATAATAATAATAATAATTCGCACAAAGATATTGTGGTTGCCATAGTAATGGTGGCCATCTTGGATATTAGCGCTTGACTTAGGATCAAATTATATGCCCTATGTTTACACCTTCAGATGTGCTGTGACAGTGGCAAGGTCGCTTTGCTTGCTTAACCTTGACTGTCGACCTGAATGAACATTCTGTGAGATTAAATTCCCTTATTTCCTCCCAGAGGGAATGTCACTTGGGCAAAACAAACAAGGCGATGAAATATTCAACACATTGCCTGGTTTTTACAAATTCTCTTGAATATGGGCATATTCAGAGAGGTCATGGGGTCTTGAATGTGATTTGGAATTCCTAAAACTAATTGTTTTTTACTAGGATAGACCCACTCTTTGTCATGGTACAGTTTTGTCAGATGAACCATGCCTAGGCATGATGATTATCATTAGTGATCATTAGTGATCATAGAATTTAGAGGGTAATCACACGGCAGTGTGACTAACGTCACAGGACCTACGATGTAGGGTAGGCGTTATGACTCTGACATGCACTGAGCTCTTGGAAATCCCTCCACCCCAAGTTGAAATCCTGCTTATATTAAGATGGGCACGGCCCAAGTCAGAATCACAAGTGATTTTTATCAAAATCATCAGAAATTTTCATCAAAAGTAGGTCAGCTCAGAACTTGCTGGTAACAGTCCCCTAATGCACCTTCATGTAAAAAATCAAGATTCTAATGTCAACGGTTCTCCTTATTTTGTGGACGAACGGTCTCGGATGGACTCACTGACTACTGGACAATTTGCAGATGGTAGCCTACTTCATAGGAAAATTATTTAAAAAAATTTTTACCCCAAAAATTGATTGAAGTTTTATAGTCATTGACTTAGTTGCAAATGGAGGGGTGCGATAAATAGAGGATTTTGCACAAGTGGCTACTAAATATAAAACTTACTCCACAAGTGTCATAACTTTCATATTAAGGACTCGAGGCCCGGGGAATAGGCTCAAACTATCGATATTTTTTTCTTTGCATATTTCAAAAGTTGAAGAAAAAACCTATCAAGTGTTTCTGTTATTTTCCTTAAAAAATGTTTGCAAACGTGAAATTTTAGCTCTCAAAAATTCACTGTCTGTGGAAGAACTCTGTGCTGTGGATTAGCGCGCATTACTCACAGTCGGTGTTATCGCCTGTTGTGACTTCGCACCTTGGCTAATTACTTGTCACTGCAATACACGCAATTCGCACGCTGTCCAATTGCCGCAAACTCAACTCAATCAACTCAATCACCCGCGGTTAGGGATTTCGGAAGGCGTGAAAACTGACCAACGGGGGTATATTCCAGCATAAAAATTCATCTTCGTGACTGGTTTTCTACACTTTCTCAAAATATATTGTTCCAAAGTGATTAAAGAACGTTTGGTCTATAATCCCTTTATGTTGTGTGAGAATATTGTGTCATTATCATGAAGTAGCGGATAATAATTACAGAATATCATCTGAAAAGTAGATTATTTTTGTTTACGGTCTATATCCGACATATTTTTTTACACAGCTGGTATATACAGACTTGCTAATAACTTCTCTATTTTTCATCCGATCATGTCAATTTTTGGGGAGCATAATATATACATTACAGTCCGAACGAGTGTGTCTCAGTTTTTCAAAATGTTGCTTTGTTTTGAAGTTATTGAAACTTGAAAAAGACTTTCATTTTGTTTCAAAAAATAAACTTTACGACGCTCTCAAACTTTTTCTAAGAGTTTAAAAAAAAACCCGAGACACACTTGTTTGGTTTGAAAGGTTTATTATCACCATGCAAAATCTCGGACTCGTTACTTGTAGAATAATACATGTAGGTGAAATTAGCGATATAAAAAAAGACATTATTTTCTTGAAATAACTGTTTTCTAACTGCGACAAAACCGGTGAAATAAACGCAAGAATTAATTTTTTACTTTATTTGGAACGCCCGAATCGTGATCTTTCCAACCATATAAAACATATATATGTATGTGAAGTGGTTGTGGTGAAATGAGACAGAATGCACGAGGGTGTCTAGTATCAGGCGCTACCCCGGGCCTCGAGTCCTTAAATTGACACGAGTGTAAGATTCTGTTTATCACATAACTATTAATAATCACATGAGTAGTGTGACTAACGTCACATGACCTATGAAGTAGCGTGAGGAAGATGACTTGGGGGTCCAAGCGTAATGTTATAGGTCACCTAAGTATGTCAAATTTCATCAAAAGTTAGTCAGCTCAGAACTTGCTGGTAACAGTTCCCTAATGCACCTTCATGCCAAAAATCAAGGTTCTAATGTCAACGGTTCTCCTCATTTTGCCGATGAAAGGATTCAGAGGAACTGACTCACTCACTCATTACCGGAAAATTTGCAAATGAGAGCCTACTTCGATGGAAAATATAAGGGCAATAATTCAAAAGATTTTATCATCAAATCTATCTCAAAATTAATTTCTTTGTTTCCTTCTCGGCGAAAAAAAACGGCCCTGGACCAGGCGCACCGCATCCTTAAAATTTGCTGTATACGCGAAGTAGGTCAAATTTCATCAAAAGTTAGTCAGCTCAGAACTTGCTGGTAACAGTTCCCTAATGCACCTTCATGCCAAAAATCAAGGTTCTAATGTCAACGGTTCTCCTTATTTTGCCGATGAAAGGATTCGGATGAACTGACCAGGCGCACCGCATCCTTAAAATTTGCTGTATACGCGAAGCCGATATAGTTCCAAAACTTAACAGAGTTTGAGCAGAAGAAGCCAAGGAGCGAATTCCCCTAATAATTCGATCACCGGAAGTGCAACAAAAATGACTTATATCTGAAAATATTTTGTCATATGACTTTTCTTCAATTTGAATGAAGAATGGGAATGTTACCTATTCTCTGTGTTTGAATAACAAAGTTGAAAAGTGAACTTCCTGTGATTGAATTATTAGGGGAATTACTGTACCCAGTCATGCCAATGGCACAGATGAATAGTGATAGAGTGGCTATAGTATATATGAAATAAATGTTTTGAAAAAAAAAATTTAATGATATTATGGATAATATGCTCATAGTAATTTTCAAATTGTGGCCATAGAGACTTTGGAAATATCTATGACTGTATTTGAGATCGCAAAATCTGTATTTACCACATTATACTACACATATACCGCATCGTAATATGTGACAACTGTGGTAGCCATATTCAGTCAGCGCTGGTCTCCAGCCTACAGGCTACAGGAGGTATTAGATCTGTGTATACACTGATTGAGGTATTATCAAAGGTTACTGATACCGTACAAGGATGTACCTCAATTATAATAATAAGTTGGATCGGGTATTTTGAACCCAATAGCATATATATCCCAGTTTTGATACTCATATCCCATTGGGATGGTATCACTCCCCTAAAATCTGACTTATGAGAACTGCATGTAAATGTATGGTGCTCAAGGAGAATGAAGAATAAACGTGAAAAAGCTAGGCCTGGGAAAGGTAAATCCATCACACAAGTATTAATAATTGAAAACTGAAAGTGTCTTTAGCCCAATTGATGCACATACATGTACATAGTATCCAATCAAAGCATGTAACAACTCCAGTTCTGCAAAAGATTTGGGAAAAATACATGGAGAATGTAATAGCCATGAGCAGGGGTCAAAATTCGCATTATATATTACATGCAGGACATGTCCGGCTAAAAATTGCTGATGTCCGGCAATTTTTCATGGTAGTTGCTACTATTTTATATACGTTAGCAGGACACTTTCTACAAATGTCCTGTTCAGTGCAAGTGCCAATTTCTACCCCTGCATGAGTCATGTGAGTGTATACTATATGCAGGGCTGCATGATCATGTTTGAATCAATGCTTCAATATCTGCTCAATCTCATTAAAATCAGATGATGTGCAAACCCGCTAATAGGATCTGACACCCTTGTAATATGGAGCGTGTTCAGTGACCTCGGGTGATCAAGCAGTGACTCCTGATGTGATTGGTCCAATCTATTTGAGGCAATGCTCCCAGATGTAAGCTTTACTCATCACCTTGCGTCACTGGAGGTCATTGAATCTTGTTTGTGCAATAAATACTTGAACTTGACACAGGTCCGAGTTCAGCCTCCACGCCAATTATATGGATCTACAGTCTTACGGGTCTTACCTATTATCGTGCATTTTTCAAGGTTTATTTGGAATATATAAAAAAGTACTTCTCGAAATGACATGAAAACTGACACTATGACTCAAGATTGTCAGCTTTCTTCCATTATGAATTTCATCAATGACGTCACTCCCTTCTGCACGTGCACAAGCTATCTTTAACTCGACTTTTCAGCTCAGTTCCCGCCGTGGACAGTACCAGTTAAAGTTGAAGTGCAAGTGCTGTATTTTCAAGTTTTGTGCATGCATCATTAGCTGGAGTTCTGTCGTTTCAGATGATATGATCGTTGTTCGATTTCTATATGTATTTTCTTGAGAGATCGGGAAGACAAGGTGGTAGATTTTGAATTTCGAATTTTGATGAAAACAAAAATGTTAGTTTAAATTTTTTTACTTTCATGGCTACCTATAATTCTATATTTTGCATATACAATTAAAAATGATCTCGCCTTTGTTCCGACATATTAATATTGCATTGTCATCATGAGCACAACACGTATGCACGAGATGCGTGTCCGATAACTGACCTGTCCGATAACTGTTCCGACACCTGTACCGGTACTACATGTATATAGCAGGCTAGCCTACATGTACATGTATTCCCCAACCTGTTAGCATATCTATGGATGTATATGACAAGGCCATCCATATCAACCGCTTGTGCTGATCTTAGCTATAGAACCTTTGCTGTGTAGGTGGGCGTGGCTGTTCTTCCCTACACAGCTGTAGTTCTTTCCCTTTACATTTCATACCACGAAGTTTTGACTTCCGAAACGCCTGCGTTTCGGAAGATTTAACGGCTGCACATACAAGAACACAGTAGCTGGTGATAATAAAATGTATCTCGTTATTCTCCTTGTAGTCTTTCGTCATTTCCCTCCACGTTAGAACTCTCGGTATTCCCTCATTCTTAATTTATCATCAATTGTTCAAGGGATTTGAATATTCAGCTGACCGCCATTCAACTGTCAGTCATGTAAATTTCCCTTGCACGGACTTTGCCGGAGATGGCGGTGTCATTTGAAAACAAGCCGTGGCGCATGCGTGATTTTTCGGGCCAGTTCCATGACAGTCCAACGCATGCGCGTGTAGGTGGCCGTGGCTATCTTCGTTATGCTGAGACATTCAAAATATGAGTCCAAATATGTCAGAAAACTCCGTGAAGGCGTGATTAAAAGATGATATCTCAAGAACGAGGAATTATTAAGTGTTGAAAGTTGGCAGGCGACGAGAAGGGCCAATGTAGAGGAAAATGAGGTATAATTTATTACTATTCGCTGCCGTTTTATTTCGTGTGCAGTTAGGATATTGGACAATGTCATTCAAAGTTCAATGTGTGAGATACACATGTAGGAACCTGGGGCGGCTGTAGTCGGTTACACAGCCATCCGAGACTACAGCCATTCCTGGGCTAATGTAGCCCGAAAACATCGGCTAAGGAGTCTATTTTTTTAATTTTTGGTTGTTGTTGCTGACCGCTTAGCCCGAATCGCTAATACAGACCGAAAAGGAAAAAAATAAATAAGACGTCAGTCGCTCGAGATCTTTAACTGCACACGGCGTGGGGAATTGAAACAAAGGCACGAAAAGCATTTATCGAATAAATAATATGATTTGGCATCTCCAGAACTTTGATAATCAACTAATGACTCATTCCGTTAGACGAAATCTCCTTCCAAACTCTAATTTTGTCATCAAGCTCGTCAAATTGCCGCCATTTTCAGTCTCGTTGAGAGAACGAGAATTCCAACGCGATTGACCTTTCTGACCACGTGACTCGTCCATTTCACCATATAGTCAATTTACTCGTAATCTCTTACCAAAAACTTCGAACTCCAGTTATTTTGAAATCACGCATATAAATTCCATGTCATACAACTATAAAAGAGGAGTTGTTCATTTAAAATCAACGTTCATTTGCCCTTTCTTGTACTGCTCTAAAACTGCCAAAACCACGTTGTGCGCACAGCTGGCAAGCAGACAGCTATATTTAGTCGTGTGATCAGAAAGGTCACGATACTAGTGCGCACGCGCGGCCAAGTCTCGTTGAGCTGTAATCTGAGAAAAAGGCGGTAAACATCGAAACCGAGCGTTTATTGTGTTTTCTTCGTCGTCACTAAGTTTTTGGAGTCTCAAACAGTCATAAGAGATGGTACATGGTTAAAGAAGCTCAGGTCGGTCAAACTGTATCAAATTGGCATATTTTTTCTCTCCCGTTTCGTTATTTTCATCAGCGAAAAGCCGCTCTTCGCGACATGAGTTTTTATCTCCAAATTTTAACCTAGCCTCATTCTGGGCTGTGATAGGAATGCCACGCCCCCTTACCTATTTTCACCTATCACAGCCAGAGTTTCTGGGTTAGGGCTAATGCTGATCTATGAATTAGTTTGTGTTTTTTTCCAGTTAAGCCCTTGACAGACCACTGGGCATTAATTTGCCATACGGCCACGCATTTACAATAATGTCTTGCTCACGTTAAACTTAAATGTCCCGCGGTTTGATGGTGCATTGTGGGATTACTTACCAAGTCCCCAGTCTTTTGGAAATTTCGTGGAATCATCATCGTCTTCAGAAGCCTCTTTCTCCCTTCTAGGACATGTTCACATCGGCAAAACTGCCTCCCATAAGACCAAGTCACTCTGACATACTTCTTCCTCGCTCTACTATTCAAGTACGCAGGAAATTACACATTTATTCAACATTAAAGCCCACGAAATTTATGTCACCTCGCGTAAAAAACCACGGAATAGGTTCCGCAAAATTCGTCACGTGTGTTTATTCCGGTTCAACGGATCAATCTGACACACTTTGTACTGTATATCGAGAATACATGTACGATGCGGACAGTATCATAATGCTTTATAATCATAAAAAGTGCTCATACGAAGCATACAGGAAAAAAATCTAGAATACAATCGAAACTAATGGGATTTCCATATTTTACAATTTCCGCTTCGATTCCCACTTTTGGACACTTGCAAGAATTTGTATTTTCACCAGGAGAGCTAGACAAGGGAGACTATAAAATGACAGATTTCTTCCAACTTCGTCAACAAAACGAATTCCCTTCTTGTGCGCTATTTTTCGACTATTTCAGTTCATTTCGTCCATAGAATTGCTTAACCAAATGCACTGCCAACTTCAACTTGCCTGGCGATAATGTGTTCGTCGCTTTATATTCAATTCATACGTCATATTGCATTCAGTTACAATCCCCTGAAATCACTTGAGGTCGGATTTTCGCAAACTCTATGAAATAAACATAAATTTACGAGAAGCACCACTCACTTTAATAAAATACAGTTTACATGTTTTTGTTGAAGCCAAATTATAACATGTTTTATGCAATACGAATTGCGCACAAGATTGTTTTACAACACCATGTGTAAAGCTCTTCGTCTATGGTCACGTGACCACCAGGGAAGTCCCATTGGCTGCATTTGGCTGGATTCTATCTCAGTATTAGTTTGCTCGAGTGTGAAAGGCTGTATAATAAGCTTGTACTGTCCAATTGCATACTGCTTAAAAAATGCATTGCCTCCAGCCTTGAGTTACTTGAGTTGGAGCATGTATTCCTTCGCGGGCGAACACCCCTTGAAAGACCATACTTGTCCCTGGGTCATTCTCCAGCACGGTGGTTATCCGGTCTGTATCCATGTTAGGTGGCAAAGTCACGCAGGACGTTGCGTCACTTGAATGATGTTGTCAAACTCGGCGTAGCAGATCACATTGACGGTACTCCGGAGGGCTCGTGCAAAGTGGATTTCCAACCGTAAATTACCTTGCTTGGCGAGGGACAGCTGATGGTCGTTCTCTAAGGTGGGGGTCAGATCGAAACAGAACAACGTGTATCCGCTCGCGTATTCTTCCCGACTGATCATATTCCCTTCATCCTGGTTGATTTGACCGGCCGCTGTAAACAGGCTCTGATAGGCTCGAATAAAATTCCCCAGCTCAAAGTTCGGTGTTAAGGCCGATGATGGGTCCTGTTGTTCGTCCACATGCAGGGCCACAGAATTGATGCCGATATGTTGAAAGTCAAACGGATTCTCTGGGTAGGCTCCGCTGAAACTGGTATTCTCGACACAGGCCAGGATCAATCGCTTGGGCAGTTCCCCCAGGAACACGTTTTCTTTGTTTGCGCTCATATTCCCAGCAGGCACAGAGAACACTTTGGTTTGCACACGTCAGGGTACTGGGCTGGTTTTGTTTTCAAGCTTTGAGGTGTCCCAATTGAACGGCTGGATTCCCAAGTTTGAGAGATTCGCTTCTGGACTAGCGTTCGGAGACCTGTCTTATGCTTGACCAACTTGGTTTTCGGAGCCGGGGTCAGTGGTACGTTTCCTTTTAACAGGTTGCACCCGATGTCGCACAGACAGCGTCAGGGTCCATGCCGCTCGGAGCATGCTTCCGTACTCGCGCAGATATCATGTACAACTAATGCTAGAACCCACAACCCTGCCCTTTTTATCCTTTTGCGGGCTACCGCCTGAGTATTCTTTCACTTCGGAGACAAAGTCAACCATGATGTATTATTTCTTTTATTATCCCCATCATCAAACACACACCTCAGCTTGGGGAGCCACTGTGAGTGTGTTTATATTATTTTTGCATGTACACGTGGTGGTTCTTTCCGGGAAAGATACCGGTCCGCAGTCGAAGGTGGTCGGAGGTGGCTGGCTTCAGGTCGAAGAGCATACTCAGGTCCCAGCGTACTGAGAGGTTGTCGCTTCTTTAAAGGCTTCCAACGCAAACGGCGTGCGGCCTGGGTACATCTGTCTCGCCAGGTGTAGCAGTTGAGTGATATCTCTCGGGGTTTTGAAGACCACCAGGTAGTGGGCATTTAAGCTGATGTTTCGATGTTCTTTGTTTTTTACTGAACAGATTCTGCACAATGTAGATGATGCTAAGCCGTCGATGATGGCTGCCTTTGGTAAAGTGTTGGGTGACCCGCGCATCCGTTTCCGCCATGAGATCATCCAGAACCACCAAGGTGTCCGGTTCCAAATCGGCCAAGTTGGGTAGCCCTTTCACGAACGTGATGTGGGGCATTGCTGCATACGCCGCCTGCCATTCTCCGTAACACCACACGACCCGGGCAATGGGTGGGGTAATCATGCTATCGGCGTGTTTAAGGAGCTTCCTGATGAATTGCGTCTTGTCAGAACCCGTCGGTCCTGCGATGACGCAAGTGAAGAGATGCTGCCATCGGGGGTCCATGGTTGGAGGTGTATCCACTGTCTTGGTAACCCACTCTTGTAAATTTGGTAAGAATGAACTGGGGTGGTGGGTACAACAACGTCGGTCGCCGTTGTCGATGGGCGTTCACTATGAGTGATGAAATCCGGTGGGTTTTCAGACGTAGTGGGCACTGCAATACTTGTTGTAAAGCTCGATGTGGACTGTATACTTGGTGTGGAGCTCGATATGGCTTGTACACGTGTTGTGGTGGTGGTGATGACTGGGCTTGTTTCGATCTCTGGGGTGACTGGTGTAGAGAAGGTCTGTAGACTGGTTTGACTGCCACTCGCGGGTGGTGTTCTAGGTTTGTTAAGTAGAGTGCTGAGATAGGCTACGTCGTAAAACATATCTCCGTACAACAGACCCAGCAGGGTTAGCAGTCGGCACAAAGTCCACTTGCGCTTTGCGCGTTTTGGGAGACGCTGTGTTCAGAGGCAGCTGTTGTTTGTCCATAGCACCGTGTCCGTGGTCGAACGTGGAATGAAGGATGACGGCGGTGGTGTCTGGCTTTATAGTCGTTTAACCTCGTTACCAGGCCGCGACCCAGGATTTGAAGGAACTGGGCCAGCCTTGCCATTTCACGAAATGAAACAGTTTGCCACGTCGACGTTCGGTTTTCATAATCTGCTCCACCGTGTAGTAGACTTTCTGTGTTTTTACGACAGGTTGTAATTCCGTCTCGTAAAACGTCCCTAGCAACGGTTTCCCTTGAAGATCTTCCAGTTCATGGACTAGCTGCTGTCGGCGTAGGCGTCGTTTAATCAGGAAGTGCTCATCGCTCCAGTTGGGCAAGTAACTTTTCTCAAATTGACCTTTGACTTTACTGATCCGTACAGTGTCCCCGACCTTGAACACCTCCTTCGGTGTTCGGTGCGATTGCCTGGGGTACAAGACACGCCGGACTTGGGCTTCATTTCGCTGGGTCACGGAATGGGGTCTCTCTCTATACTCCGGTGATAGGCTCGATTGTAACCATTCAAAAGTTTCGGAAGAACATCGATGTACCGCCTTTTATTCTTATAGGTGAAATATTTATACATGCGGCCTTTGAATGTCCTGTTGAACCTTTCCACAGCGGAAGCCTTGGTCTCGTACGTATGAAAGAAGAAGACCTTCTTGGCTTTCAGAAACTGTTGGAACGGTCTGTTGAGGAATTCCGTGCCTCCGTCGGTTTGCAAATACAAGGGTTTGCGCCCGATCTTGAAGATGTCCTTGAACGCCGCTATGAGATTCACTCCCGTTTTCGTCCGGATGGGAACCACCCACGCATACTTCGACAGGATATCGTTGCACGTCAAGATATACCCATTCCCATCGTTGTGTTTGGCAAAGTCGCTCATATCGACCAAATCCGCTTGCCACTGGGCATCTATACCACCCACGATGACCCGGTTCCGTGAAAAATGGCGACAGGCAGATCGATGTAACGCATAGGTGTCTTGTTTTTTTTTAACCAATCTCGGACTTGGACAAGTTGTATCCCCTGGGGTTTGGCCGCTCGATAGAGAGCCAAAAATGCACTATACGCAGTCGGACTGTCGGGATTGTAGTATAAGTTATCCAACATCTTCTCACAGCTCTTCATGGTGACAAATGATGATGGACCCTGGCTCTATCGCTTATTTATAACGGGTATATCTTGGGCCGGGGTCGGAGTTTCTTTCTGATTTTATTCTTTGGCTTCTGCCAGCACATCGTCCATGGCAAATGACCAGTCCAACTCGTCTGATGACCGCTCTTCCTCCGTAAGCACTTGATCCACATCTGTCACGCCATCTTCCAATGCAGACCATAGAACTGGGTGAAGGGTAAAATGCACTGTACCGAGCCAATTGAGCAAAGAAGGGGCCGCGTCGGACGTACACATCGTGACACAAGTGGATGAGGTCGCCGTCCAGTTCACCAGACAACACCCGTTTGAATTTGGTCCAGCCCTCCCGCGACAGACGAATGTTAGCTGGGCACGGTTGTGTAGGGTCCGCATCACAGATCTCTCCCACCTCCTCCATGATATCGACCTTACCCGCATAGACGTACAGGAAGACCTCGGGGGTTAAGCTGGGAAACGCCCGTATTATATCCTCCGTCATGGTCAGTACGTGAATGACACACACTCTGACTGTCTCTCGTATTTATAGGGAGGAAAAGTTGATGACGTGAGATCAAAGGATCGCGTGGTCATGTCAATTGACTGACTGAACGTATCCGGGTCATCTCTGACGTCCTCCTCCGACGGTGGACTACGGGTGTTAAGTTTATCCAGGACATCTCTGTAGGTCACGGAGGTGAGAAGCGGATAGTCCCTCTCGTCTTCCTTCTTGTCGCGGTTGATGATTTGCTCATTGGGTTCTGTCGCTGCTTCACTCAGGGCACGAGCCCAGCCCAACTGAACAGCTGACCGCTCGTCCGGTATAAACAGCTGGTCCACAATAGGCACCACTTTCTCGAAGTCTGTCCACAGATCGGAGTCTAGGGTGAAGCCTCGCGTAGGGTCCTGGTAACGGTCCTGGCGTGGGAAGAATGGTCCACGGTGTACGTAAATGGCATTGCCTATGTGGATGAGGTTTCCGTCGAGCTCGCCGCTCAACACGTTTAAATTTGGTCCAGCCGTCACGGTGTAGCGTAATCGTTTTTGATACGGTCTCAGTCACGGTCTTCAACGATTGAAGACCATGACTTTAGCCTCATAGACGTGTAACCCCACCTGGGGTGTAAGGGAAAGGATGGCTCGTAGGACTATTGACTGGTTGACCAAATGACGAACGGTGAATGACGCACACTCTGACTGACCCAGGTCCCACTGCCACAGCGTCAGGGTCAATAGGGCAAAGACCATTGTGAGGTCAACAAGCCGTCGCTGGTTCCGGCGTGAGCGCTCGTGGTCCATAGCCCGGGCATCAAGGAAGGCTGTCATCATAGTCCAGTAGTGGTAGGTGATAGCACATTTCTCCATCGAGTCCACTTTGTCGAAGACCGCTTCTGTGAATTCTTTCAGGATGTGGCGTCATCCCTCATTGTCGTCGCCGTCTCCAAACATGGACCGAACCACTGCTCGGTAACCCGTGAGTGAATTAACCACGGTCGTTTGCTGTAAAATGCGAGTCGCATAGGGATGGGTCATGGCTTTGCAAAAGTAGAAATGGGGGTATGGGATCCAGAGGGACGCGTTTTATAGACCATGTCACACATGCGCGCCTATACGTAGCTCTACGGGTGTAGTCCGTGATAAGTACTATTCTGATTGGTTAGTCCAAAAAGAGAGCAACAACAACAACAGCAGCTACGACAACAAAGATTACAGGTCAATCCTTTTATTAGCCCCTCCATCACAGCACATCCACGCTGGGGGAACCGCTATGGGTGTGTTAGAATTCACTTATGCTATTGTCCGTGTATTCAGAAGTTCATTGTGCTGATCTCAGACTGCTCTTGTCCAATCAGAAGCCGACCCTCAGAATAAGTATAAGTCATGTTGAGGACATGGATGTACACGCACTCGGCCCATACTATAATGCTATGGGGTGGCCTCCTTTTCTGGTCTTGACCCAGGAGTCCAAGGATAACCCGCGCATGCGTCCGACCGGATAACCCGCGCAAGCGTGCGACCGGATAACCCGCGCAGGCGTGCGGCCGGGCCGGGGAAATCCCAGTCCGCGCATCATGCGGCCAGGCCGGGAAAACCCCGATGGTAAATCCCGGATGTTGAAACCCCGATGTTGAAGAGTACCCGGATGTAAAGACGGAGGGACGACGCACTCCAGAGGGAACAACCCGAATGTTGAAGAGGTCCAGTATGTTGAAGGTCAGTACAAATCATCCACGCATACGTCTAAGTTCTAAGGAAAATTTGGAACTCTTCTGTGTTCGGAGGTATTTTTTGGTCATTCTGAAACCGGAAGTGACGTCACACACTTGCGCAGACTCACACCACCAAACCAGGTGACCTGCGCAGTAACCTGCGCACACAGACCTGCGCAAGGATGTAAGATGAGTACCTTAATTTTACATGCACCCACCCATGACTTGATAGACAGGCCCCGATAAGCCAGAGACCGATATTAGCCCTTTTAGACATGGTTGATAGGCGTATTCCCCTATTGTAGGGGTAAAGTCCGTGTTCCGCTTTTTATATTTTCGGGACAAATCCTCAATTTACATACACCCACTCTTCCACCCTACCTCTCTCAGCTTGCCCCGATAAGTCGGGGACCGATATTAGCCCTTTTGGACATGGCTGATAGGAGTTTTCCCCTATTGTAGGGGTAAAGTCCGTGTTCCGCTTTCTATATTTTCGGGACAAATCCTAAATTTTACATCCACCCACTCCCCCCACCCTGCCTCTTTCAGCAGGTCCCGATAAACCGGAAACCGATATTAGCCCTTTTGGAAATGGTTGATAGGAGTGTTCTCCTATTGTATGGGTAAAGTCCGTGTTCCGCTTTTTATATTTTCGGCACAAATCCTAATCTTACATGCACCCGTTACCACCCTACCTCTCTCAGCAGACCCTGATAAGCCGGAAACCGATATTAGCCCTTTTGGACATGGTTGATAGGGGTGAAGTCCGTGTTTCGCTTTTTATATTTTCGGGACAATTCCTAACTGTACATGCACCCACCCATGTCTTGATCGCCCTGGAGGAGTGCTTCACTTTGACACCTCAATCGACCCAATCGGTCCATTAGGGGTCTCTCTCGCCCCCAAAATGTCCCGAAGATTACCAGAGATTGCCAGAGAATTTGGGACTATTTTCTGTCCGCGAAGGCTTTTTCCCGCGAGTACATCACCGCCGACCGCATCACCGCGGAGGAATACATCCCCCAAAGTTCACGTTACCGGAAGTGACGTCACACACTTGCGCAGTGGGACCTGCGCAGAACACGTGCGCACACAGACCTGTGCACTTCCGGGGGTTTTTTCTGCGCATGCGCAGTGAGGAGCCAAAGGCCCGATTTGCTCCCTATGTACTACTGTTATACTTCATTTTTTTTTTACTTTTCACAAAGTTATTCTAACTTTACAAAGTATAGCATAGTAAAGTGTAGCATCGTAGTTTAGCAAAGGGTGTCATGATCTAAAAAATGTCTT
Organism: Hanleya hanleyi; assembly: GCA_036873755.1. Taxonomy (NCBI): domain Eukaryota; kingdom Metazoa; phylum Mollusca; class Polyplacophora; order Lepidopleurida; family Hanleyidae; genus Hanleya; species Hanleya hanleyi. The sequence goes on from JAVTVY010013041.1 coordinate 43,849, forward strand.
CTGCCATTGAGACTGATGTTACTCTTGCATGATTCCATTCAATTCTCAATTTCTTCAATGATCAGAATGGGGTTGTGAAGCAAAAACCGAGAGAACTTCCACCCACTGAAAATATTGTGATGTTTTGAACTTTAAGATCAACTGACCTAGGCATTGAAAAATGTGCAACAGAAATATCTGAAATCAGATAACAGTGAAGGGTGCTTGTCATTGCTGTTTCTTCGACAACTGCTGAGTTCACCCAGAACTACGTTATGGAGAGAATGCACTTTCCTTTCACGAGCGCCATTGGTATATATACAATTTGTGAAAAAATTTCGTCCATAAATGAAATATACCATGGGCGAATATAGTGCAGAGTTGAAGTACACTTTCATGTTTTATATTCATATACACAATAACTTATAACTTAGATGAATAAATTAACTCACCCTGTACTGGCGTCATTTCTAAGTTATTTCACAAAGCTATCCACCTAATTGGCTAACAGAGTTTAATGAAACTAGTCTTGGACCAGCCAAAGACAATCTATAATATACTATCTATCGTCGCGACCAGGGAACAGAGGAATCTCGGATTAATTATTCTACACCTTAAAGATAAATGTCCGCCCTTAGTTTCTATAGAAAAGGGACACACTTGGCCAGGACATTCTTAGCCTTCACTTATACCGGCCTGAATCATCTTAGCTTGCTAAGGGCATTTCACGTTCCACGTGCCATGCGTTCGGATGATGGTCTGAATCAGCGGGACGGACGAATGAGAGTAAGGGACGAGGGAGCGTAAGGGACGTAGGAGAGTTGGAGACATAGTATAATAAGGGACGTAGGGAAAATGGGGACATAGCAGAGTAAAGGATGTAGGAGAGTAAGGAACGAAGGAGAGTAAGTGACGTAGGACAGTAAGGGAAGTAAGATAGTAATTAAGGGGCGTAAGAGAGTAAGAGACGCAGGAGAATTTAGGACATAGGAGAGAGAGTAGGAAACGAAGGAGAGTGAAGGACGAAGGAGTGTAAGGGGTGTAGGAGAGTTAGGGACATAGGAGAGTAAGGAACAAAGAAGAGTAAGGGACGAACGATAGTAAGCGACGTAGTAGAGCAAGAGCCGTGGGATAGTAAGGGGCATAGGAGAGTAAGGGACGTGTGAGAGTAAGGAACGTAGGATAGTAAGGGGCATATGAGAGTAAGGGACGAAGGGGAGTAAGGGACGTAGGATAGTAAGCGACGTAGTAGAGCAAGAGCCGTAGGATAGTAAGAGGCATAGGAGAGTAAGGGACGTAGGAGAGTAAGGAACGAAGGGGAGTGAGTGAATATCAAGACGGTGAATCATTCGAACGAAAACACATTGTTAATTCATTAGTCATAATATACAGATATGATGGAGAGTCTTTGTTCAAACTATTGTGGCGGTTTTTACGGGCTATGTCCCCCTATTGGTAAACTCGGTATGCTGCCACCACCTATTTTTCACATAAAATAGGAAAGTAACTGGATTTCTTGTATCCTAAACTTCTCTTCTTCTCCGGAGACGCCGCTACCAACTGGATTCAGATTCTAACCTTTACCACTGTCCCATTCCCCTTGCTGCATCGCTCTCGCTGTTTCGGGATCCTGTCTTTCAGCCTACTTCAATACGGATGACAATGTCTTGCAGCTGGTTAAATAGTGACGCTCTTAATGTAACCGTCAAATTGAATGTTAGTATTGTACCACTCTGGGTATCTCATTTTTACACTACGGATCCAACGGTAACAGTAACCAACTTCACAGTCCAATTTCACAGCTCAACAAATACATCGGTTCTATTTCTGGATCACTTGAAGTATATACAGTTAACCCTACCTGGCCTGGGAGGGGGGGGGGGGCGGAAAGACTTTTAAGCTTATCTTATTGGGGTCATTTTTACCCTATTTTCGGGCAGAGGATCATGGGTAAATTCAAAATGGCGGCCATGTGGTATCCGCGAAAGTCGTGTTTTTCAATCTTTTCGCTCTATTTCTTCACATTTTCCTTGCCTAAAAGGCCTTGAAAGTATTTTATTTATGGAAAACTAATTATTCTCTATTTTATTAGATTTTTTTCAAGAGAAAAATCTGAAAAATTAAAATTTCGAAAAATCAACCCCAAAAAGGCCGAAAAATGGCTTCCGAGAAGATGACGTCATTGTGACGTCATCATGGCGGCCATCTTGGATTTTTTTACATTTCCGTGTAGAGCTTGAACCCAAGATACTGTGTGGCTTTAATTCATGAATCAATTTTATTAGCTGTCCTCATTGGTAATTTGGATGAATCATGAAATTCAATGCTATAATGCTTAGTTGATATTCTTCTGGTGACACTTGGTAAGAACTGGTAATATGGCGAACATTGTCAGAGAACCTTAAAACTCATTTGAAAGGTTCAATTATGTCTGCTTGAAATAGGAAGTAAGTAGTATACAAAGCGTATTTGGAGCCCAATTGACCTCAGAAATTTGCATATGACCTGTGTGACGTCACGCGCCAGCCAATCAGAAGCGAGTATTGTGTCACATGGGGTCATGTGTGGTGGTGGTGGGTGGGTGGTGGGTTTAAGATGGCGGCTGTGGTGGTGGTGGGTGGGTGGTGGGTTTAAGATGGCGGCTGTGGTGGTGGTGGGTGGGTGGTGGGTTTAAGATGGCGGCTGTGGTGGTGGTGGGTGGGTGGTGGGTTTAAGATGGCGGCTGTGGTGGTGGTGGGTGGGTGGTGGGTTTAAGATGGCGGCTGTGGTGGTGGTGGGTGGGTGGTGGGTTTAAGATGGCGGCTGTGGTGGTGGTGGGTGGGTGGTGGGTTTAAGATGGCGGCGGTGGTGGTGGTGGGTGGGTGGTGGGTTTAAGATGGCGGCTGTGGTGGTGGTGGGTGGGTGGTGGGTTTAAGATGGCGGATTGTAGAAAAACTGGCGGCTTTTTGGCCATGTCTAGACTTGTCTGTGTCTGTCATGTACTGGGGTTTTTTTTTTTTTTTTTTTTTTTTCTCTACAATGGCGTTCACGTGGTGTGGTGGGTCTGCGCAAGTGTGTCACGTCACTTCCGGTTTTCACTAAAACGATCTCCAACTTTTCCGGCCCCGGCGGGCCCCGGCCCCCCACCGCAGCGCGCGCGCGCGGGTTCTCCGACAGTGCGCGGCATCACCGGCAGCGCGCGGATGCATATGCCATTGTGCAAAACCCCCACAGACAGGTCAGTACATGCATTCCTATGATGTTCACGCATAATAAAAATGTAATCTGTGTTGTTGTTGTTGCTCCCTTTTTTGGACTAACCCATCAGAATAGTACGTATCACGGACTACACCCGTAGAGCTACATCTGGTCTATAAAACACGTCCCTCTGGATCCTACACCTTCATTTCTACGGTTGCAGAGCCATGGCGGAGATCCAGCCCCATGCGACTCGCATTTTACAGTATGCCACCGTGGTGAATTCATTCACGGGTTACCGAGCAGTGGTCCGGTCCATGTTTGCAGATGGCGACGACAACGAGGGACGACGCCAGATCCTGAACGAGTTCACAGAAGCGGTCCTCCACAGAGTGCACTCGATGGAGAGGCGTGCCATCACTCACCACTACTGGACTATGACAGCCATCCTTGATGCTCGGCTATGGACCACGAGCGCTCACGCCGGAACCAGCGCCGGCTGGTTGGCCTCATACTAGTCTGTGCCCTATTTACCCTGGCGCTGTGGTATTGACACTATAAATACCAGGGTCAGACAGAGTGTGTGTCATTTACCCTTAGTCATTGGGTCAACCGTGTCACCGAGACACCTACCCATAAATACGAGAGACAGACAGAGTGTGTGTCATTCACCGTTCGACATTTAGAGCAAGCATGTCATCCGACCTACGAGCCATTCTGCCCCTTACACCCCGGGTGGGGTTACACGTCTATGAAGATAAAGTCACCCTGGTGGAAGACCGTGGAGATATTTGCTGGGCGCCCGCTGAGACCTTATCGAATACGGTGACGCTACCTCGTGACGGCTGGACCAAATTTAAACGGGTGTTGAGCGGCAAGCTCGACGGAAACCTCATCCACATAGACAATGCCATCTACGTATACCGTGCAACCTTCTTCCTACGCCTGGGCCGCTACCAAGACCCTACGCGAGGCTTCACCCTAGACCCCGATCTGTGGTCAGCCTTGGAGAAAGTGGTGCCTATTGTGGACCAGCTGTTTACACCGGACGAGCGATCATCACACCAGTTGGGGTGGGCTCGTGCTATTGAGGACGCGCTGGCTGAACCCCATGAACAACTACATGAACCCGACGACGACGATGCCATTGATTACCCGGCTAGACTCAGTCAGCCCAGTGACATGACCACCTGATCCTTTGATCTCACGGGGTTCTCCCTATAAATACGAGAGACAGTGAAATCTGGTACCATTCACGTACTGACCATGACGGAGCATATAGTACTGGCGTATTTCAGCTTGACCCCCGAGGTTTTCCTGCACGTGTATGCGGATAAGGTCGATATCATGGAGGAGGTGGGAGACATCTGTGATGCGGACCCTACACAACCGCGCCCGGCTCACATTCGTCTGTCCCGGGAGGGCTGGACCAAATTCAAACGGGTGTTGTCTGGTGAACTGGACGGCGATCTCATCCACTTGTGTCACGATGTGTACATCCGACGCGGCCCTTTCTTTGCTCAATTGGTTCGGCTAGATGGGGGTACAGTGCATTTTACCCTTCACCCTGATCTATGGTCTGCATTGGAAGATGCCGTGATAGATGTGGATGAAGTGCTTATCAAGCGGTCATCAGACGAGTTGGACTGGTCATTGACCATGGCCACTGTGGAAGCCCACGAAGAAAATCAGAAAGAAACTCCGGCCCAAGATATACCCGTTATAAATAAACGATAGAGCCAGGGTCCATCATCATTGTGTCACCATGAAGCGCTGGGAGAAGGTGTTGGATAACTTATACTACAGTCCCGACAGTCCGGCGACCTATAGTGCATTGTCGGCTCTCTATCGAGCGGCCAAACCCCAGGGGATACAACGTGCCCAAGTCCGAGATTGGTTAAGAAAACAAGACACCTATACCTTACATCGATCTGTCCGTCGCCATTTTCTACGGAACCGCGTCATCGTGGGAGGAATAGATGCCCAGTGGCAAGCGGATTTGGTCGATATGAGCGCCTTTGCCAAACACAACGATGGGAATCGGTATATCTTGACGTGCATCGATATCCTATCCAAGTATGCGTGGGTGGTACCCATCCGGACGAAAACGGGGGCGAATCTCATAGCGGCGTTCAAAGACGAAGGCACGGAATTCCTCAACACACCGTTCCAACAGTTTCTGAAAGCCCAGAAGGTGTTTTTCTTCCATACGTACAACGAGACCAAGGCTTCCGTGGTGGAAAGGTTCAACAGGACATTCAAAGGCCGTATGTATAAATATTTCACCTACAAGAATACAAGGCGGTACATCGATGTCCTCCCGAAACTGGTGAGGGGTTACATTCGAGCCTATCATCGGAGTATAGAGAGAGCCCCCATTACCGTGACCCAACGCAATGAAGCCCAAGTCCGGCGTGTGTTGTACCCCAGGCCATCGCAGCGAACGACGAAGGCGGTGTACAAGGTCGGGGACCCTGTACGGATCAGTAAAGTCAAGGGCAAGTTCGAGAAAAGTTACTTGCCCAACTGGAGCGATGAGCACTTCCTGATTAAACGGCGCCTACCCCGACAGCGGCGAGCCTATGAACTGGAAGATCTTCAAGGGGAACCGTTGCTAGGGACGTTTTACGAGACGGAATTACAGCCTGTCGTAAAAACACAGCAAGACTACTACACGGTGGAGCAGATTTTGAAAACGGAACGTCGACATGGCAAACTGTTTCATTTCGTGAAATGGCAAGGTTGGCCCAGTTCCTTCAATTCCTGGGTCGCTGCCAACCAGGTGAAACGACTATAAAGCCAGACACCACTGCCGTCCTCCTTCATTCCACGTCCGACCACAGTGTTATGGACCAACAGCAGCTGCCTCTGAAGACAGCGTCTCGCAAAACGCGCAAAGCGCAAGTGGTCTTTGGGGTGATAGTGCTAACCCTGCTGAGTTTGTTGTACGGAGGTGTGTTTTACGACGTAGCCTATCTCAGCACGTTACTTAACCAACTGAGAACACCAGCCACCAGCGAAACCGGTCTACAGAGAGCACCAGTCGTATCGAGCCCAGTCACCACCACCACCACCACACCCCGTGTACAAGCCACGTCGAGCTCTACACCTACACCAAGGACACCCACTACGTCTCAAGACCCACCGGATTTCATCCCTCACAGTCAACAGACAACGACCACCGACGTTGTACCCATCACCACCATCATCATCCCTGAACGTGAACAGACAACGACAACCGACGTTGTACCCACCACCACTCCAGTTCACTCATACGAAATTTACAAGAGCGGGTTACCACGACAACGGATACACGTCGAACCATGGACCCACGGTGGCAGCATCCCTTCACGTGTCTCATCGCAGGACCGACGGTCTCCGGCAAAACGCACTTCGTCCGGAAGCTCCTTCAACACGCCGACAGCATGATCACCCCACCTATTGTCCGAGTCGTGTGGTGTTACGGAGAATGGCAGGCAGCGTATGCGGCAATGCCCCACATCACGTTCGTGGAAGGCCTACCCAACCTGGCCGATTTGGAACCCGACACCTTGGTGGTTCTGGATGATCTCATGGCGGAGACGGATGCGCGGCGGGTCACCCAACTCTTTACCAAAGGCAGCCACCATCGACGGCTCAGCATCATCTACATTGTGCAGAATCTGTTCAGTAAAAACAAAGAACATCGGAACATCAGCTTAAATGCCCACTACCTGGTGGTCTTCAAAAACCCGAGAGATACCACTCAACTGCTGCACCTGGCGAGACAGATATATCCCGGCCGCACACCGTTTGCGTTGGAAGCCTTTAAAGATGCCACAACCCCTCAGCACGGGTATATGCTCTTCGACCTCAAGCAAGCCACCCCCGACCACCTTCGACTACGGACCGGCATCTTTCCCGGAGACACCCACCACGTGTACTTGCAAAAATAATGTAAACACACCCACAGTGGCGCCCCCAGCTGGGATGTGTGTGTGTTTGATGATGGAGATAATAAAAAGAATGAATACCACAGCAGGGTTGACTTTGTCTGTGAGGTGGATAAAAAGGGCAGAGTTGTGGGTTCTGGCATTAGTTGTACAGGATGTCTGCGCGAGTACGGAAGCACGCTCCCACGCTCCGTGTATTGAAGACGGCCCCACCCGAGTTAGTCCGAACCATTGTACGCGGTGCGGACCCTGACCTTGTGCGCTGTCTGTGCGAGATCGGGTACAATCTGTTAAAAGGCAACGTACCACTGACTCCGGCTCAGAAGACCAAGTTGGCCAAGCATAAGACAGGTCTCCGAACCCTAGTCCATAAGCGGGTGCCACAAACACAAAAGAAAAAGGTGTTACAGAAAGGCGGCTTTCTCGGGGCCATCTTAGCACCGTTGGCCGCTTCCGTGTTGGGTCAGTATTGGGTGGACTCTTCGGCCGACAATGAACCACACGAAAAAAATGGTCCTCGTCGAACCACGGTTGCTTCAAAACCTCCAATCGCCCTACCCTGTGCCACCTACGGTGAAGACCATAAACACCCTCGATGGAGAGATGCAACAGATCTTACAGAAACCGGGGTTAAGCGACAGTGAGAAAGTACAACGATACAATGAGACGCTTCAGCGGTACATGACGTTCATGGACCAATACAAAACCCTCTCTACCCCAGCAACAGCACCACCACCACCACCACCACCACCACCACCACGTGACAGACCGCTGACCTCAGCACCGTTCCAGCAGCCGCCATTACCAGGGGTAGCCCCCACAGCCCCACAGTGGGTGGAAGACGAAGTGCTGAAGAGTGTACCTGCCTCGTTCAAGAAACAAGCTGGCCTGGTATTACAACGGATGAAACAGAATCTTAACATGACTTGGAATGATAAAGGCGAACTCCTGGTACAGAATCAGATGGTGCCCGGCACCCACATGACGGATTTAGTGAATGATCTGATGCGTCAACGCAGATCGCACACCGATCCTCGAGGATGGGAGGTCTTCGCTCAAGGCTTGAAAGACATGCATGTACCACAGGAATTGGTGGGGAACCCCCACCGCTGGGCCTTTATGCAGCAAACCCAGCAATCGCCGAGTCGTGCACCACGACTCTCACCACAACCTTCTTGGGAAGCCGACTGGGAACCGGAGTCACCCCCAAAAACTCCACCACCATCACAACGGGCACCTTCTTTTCAGACCTTTAAAAAACCACCCTCGATCAGGACGCCCCACATCTCCAGAGCCGTGACACGTAGCAAGTCAACGCGACGAACACGACGCCGGACACAACCGCCCAAGGCCTGGAACACCTATTAAAACCAACAGCAGCAGCAGGACAACTCAGTCGCCATGTTTTACCTGACCCTACCCAGTAACAGTTCGCTGGATGTGTTTCCTGACAACACCGTGGCCAAGTACGTCACCCAGTTACCGCAACCGTTACATTTTCCTGGCCGGTGGGAATGCGGCCTCGTGGATATCCAATACCCTTACTCGTGGTACAACGTGCGAGCCAATGAAGTGTGGTACGAGGTGACCTACGAAGGCAAAAACACCCGACTCACCCTGCCCGAAGGCCAATACGATACCCCAAAGAGTTCATGGGTGGGCTGTCAAGACTGATGCATTATAAGGCGCTACGGGGGGTGACGAATACTTCAAGACCCATCAAAGCCTATCCCTTCAAGAATCACGTGGACTTCGATTACAACGCACACAACGACAAGGCACAGCTTATCGTCTCCGGCAAGGCGAGTGTCGTACTGAGTCCTATCCTACAGCAAAGGCTGGGTTTCGATCTAAAGACGTTCGCTGGTCCCACCGAACACCATGGCGAGATGCCGATGGATATGAAGTCGGGTATGTACGGACTCTACGTCTACTCGGACGTGGTGGACAACCACATCGTGGGCGATATCAACACACCTCTGTTACGGGTGGTCCCCATTAAAAAGACGTATGGAGGTCAAGTGACCCACAGTTTCACCCACATGCTCTACTTGCCCGTACGACAAACTGACATCAACACGATCACGGTGGATATAAGAGATGACACCGGACGACCGGTGGCATTCGAACGAGGAAAAGTGGTGCTGACACTTCATTTTCGACAAGCACGTGCTCCCCACTTTGCATAATGAAAGTACCTTACGAGTGCGATGCACGCAGCTATGCCGACTATTATGCCCAACAGGCCGGGGGTGGCTTTCCGGTATTTAGCGGTGCACGCATACAACGAGGACATGGTCTGGGGAACATACTCGGCAGCATTGTGAAAACGTTCCTGCCCTTGGTGACGCGTGGGGTGAAAGCAATGGGCAAACAAGCGGTACGCAGTGGACTGCAAGTGGCCGGTGATGTCTTAGGGGGTACGGCACCCAAAGAATCCTTGAAACGGCGGGCCAAAGAAGCGGGAGGCGTCTTGGTGGCCAAAGCACAGCGCACCGTAGGGAATAAAAGAGCTGCCCCACCGAGACCACGCACCAGTCGACGACCGACCCAACGACGACGCACATCGAAGAAGACAAAGGATATCTTTTCTTAAAACATGTCCTTAATCCACGCCGAGTCCTGCCCCTCCACCAACAGTGAATTTGATTTGTGGACCGTGCCGCCCACACAGACCAGTGTCGAACAAGGATTATGGGTGGAGCATCCCCCGCTCTCCAGCATCAACGAAACCGGGCCCATCGAGTTCACCATCAGTAATGCGGATACGGCCTATGTGGATTTAGCCCATACCTACTTGTATGTGAAAACCAAGGTGGTCAATGGAGCTGGCACCAGAATCGCTGACCAAGCAACGGTGGGCCCGACGAATCTCTGGCTGCACTCGATGTTTCAGCAGGTGGATGTTTTTCTCAGCGACAAACTCATCAGTGACTCCACCAACACGTACCCCTATCGAGCCTACATCGAGACACTGTTGTCGTATGGCCGAGAGGCTAAAAAATCTCAGCTGACAACCGCTTTATTCTACAAGGACACGCCCCAGCACATGGACACGGTAGACAATGGGGGATATAACAAACGGAAGGCTTTCACTGCGAACAGTGCCTCGGTGGATATGATGGGTCGACTGCACGCAGACATGTTCATGCAAGACAGGTACCTCTTGAACAAGATCCCCA
>JAVTVY010013042.1:0-52587 GCA_036873755.1 Hanleya hanleyi
TGTATACTATGATTGTCTTTGTGAATTTGGTGCTAATACTGTTATATGGAAAATGGAATAGGTCTTTGGATTATGGACGCGGATATTCTCTAATGGACGACGGCTGGATTATGAATGACGGACTAGACGCTTGTAATTTATATCCTGGAAATTATTTCCCAACGTTCGTATGACCAGAACAGTTTATATCTAGCTGCAGAGCACATTGAAGATATTTTTGTCGGCCATATTTGACGTAAAGGACAAGTATCTCATGAAATGGAGCCGTAATTATCAAATGCGACTATTCATTATTATATTAATAATAGAGTCTTTTCCTCGGTATTTGCGATCTCATCGAAAAAAAAGTTGATACTTATGAGTACAGGTCTACATCGCTGAATCAGAGAGAGAGACAGAGAGACAGAGAAAGAGAGAGTTGATTAAGGTTTAACAATATTTCAGCAATATTTCAGCTATATAGCGACGAACAAACAAAACTCTGATTATTCCAACAAAAACAAGCTAACAACCCAGCAATCCAGAAATGATCAACACAGCATACCAAAAACTTGAACATATATTAAAAATTATACGGTACAACAAAATGATTTCTGTCAAATAACCTAACAAAGAAGACTAAAAAGACCTACTAATGTAGCTGCTTGATGACAAGAATCTGTTAAAATTAAAATCTATATAATCGATCAAAATATGTTTTACTGTGAGATCTTCATGGTATTGAATATTTTGTGTTATTGTGATTTTCACCGGCTAACCAGATGCTATGATGAAACCTATACTATATTATTTATGTTTCATTTGGATTTTTTGTAGGATGCGCTGGAAATGGAAAAGTTAAACGGCATTGAAGAGGTCGATAAACAACCGAGTCCGTCTCCAAACATTGTAAGATGTTAATCCCCGATAAAACGTTGCAGAATGCATGCACTTTCGGATGTTCAAACTCTGAAGATGAGTGTTTGCGCAACGAAGTGAATTTCCATGACAACGTCAACATCTGGGCTGCCATTTTGTTAAACTGGAAGAGAGAGCTGCATATTTGTTGACTATGGAATGTGTTTTATATTATGAGAGCCGTCCACTGGTTATCGATAGGCCATACGTCTACTGTCGCAAGGTTCCCGTGTGGTCTAGAACTTCAGATAGATCGATTTCTATATGTCAGTAAAGGACATTCGATGGAACGAAGCTGAATGATGGATAAACTCCATAATGAGGTAAATACAAATATACCAGCAGACAATTTGGACTGAGCATATTCCTCCAGTTTTCTTGAAATCTGAATAAATAGTGTCTGCCCGTCCGGGCCCTTAACAGCGGTTACTCAACACTTCAATCGCGCTTCAGTACAAGCATTCTACAGCTGATGCATTCCGGTTGGAACATTTCATCTCGTCATTCATCCAGGAAGGATATTTGTGCAACTAATATGAAACTGATCTATGGGTACAAATATACCTATATAAATGGCATTTCCCAGAAATGTATTCAAGTCTAAAATTTTCTGGTATGCGAATTCATAGAGGATGAGTCCGCACAGGTGCATTTCGGATGAAAAAGGTCCATCTTTATATTAGAAGTTGGAGGGCAATTCACGAGAGCATTAAGACAAAAGAATGTTTTTTTTTGTCCAAGAAAAACATGTTGCCATGACACGGCATATTTATTTTAAATTTTTATTATTTTCCTGAATACGTCCCGATTTAAGACATCACGTTAATTAATAAATCATAGTATGGCCATCCTCAACCTCGAGGTGTAGAAAAGATGTAGATGCGCAAGCTTATTTCAGAATGACAGAAACGGACAGATTCTGGCTGTCTGAAACGAACTATTTTTTTTTTTCATTTTTGTTTGCACTTACCTATGGACCGGTATAACTTGTAAGGCACGAGCAAATATCGCCACTGACGGTAAACTTATTCGTTCTCTAAAAGTGGTTTCTATGCTGATTGCTAAGTGTGGGATTCAACTCCATACCAAATTCTTATATCTTTATTGGCATATGCAACGCTAAACTCGCCCGGAATACATACGGTACACGCATCCCTTGAAAATGATCTCCTGATCACTTACAAAATCAAAATTTTACGCCTATATATTTGCTCAAAAACGAACCTTACACATTAGACAACGAACATGCCGAAACCCTAACCTCATAATTGAAGGTAAATGTCATTACTGTATTAGCTTAAAAATATAAACATCGAAAAGTTTACGGTTGATTTTCTAGTTAGTCATGTGGTAATTTGATGTTGTATATATTTCTTGTCTTGAATCTAAGATCACTGAATAGACATATGCTGGCATAAAACATCTAAATCTGGTGTTTAATATATTTAATATGTTATACTCTCGTGCGAATGGATGAAACAGGTATATCAATCATCAATGTCTGGATGACACTTCCTGCTTACTATACTACAAGAAATCCCATATCAACATACAAGCTGGCTCGGTTTAATCACGGTAGTTCCGCTCCTATTCTACCAAACCCAATAGCCTTGCATGCTGTAAGGTACGGTAAGGAAGTCTTTTTCGTAGCGATTAAGAAATGTCCGTGATAGGGAATCTAGACAGTGATAATATATGCAGTGACATTGCTGACCAGCCAATGGTCCCATATCCTGATGACGTATTATATATATCCCAGTCAATTGATGCATTGTGCTTTCATTCATCTGTATGACACGTGAATTACAAGCGTCTGGTCCGTCATTCATAATTCAGCTGTCGTCCATTAGAGAATATCCGCGTCCATAACCCAAAGACCTATTCCGTATTCCATATAACAGTATTAGCACCAAATTCAAAAAGACAATCATAGTATACATAAACATAGGCTTGTTTCCTGCAAGAGAGAAGCGATCAACAGTTTTCCATGATGCCGGCAAGACATCATGATGTTCCAAAAATATCAAATCCGTATCGCTGATCAGTATTCTTAATCCATAATATTCGTTGTAAAGTCGTCATCTAAAGAATGATGTATCTCAGTCACGCTGTGATTGTGACTGTTCATATGAGTACCGTAAGGATCTTGAAGTACATAGGTTCATACGGCCCCTAGCCCCGGGTTAAGCGGAATTAGACACAAGTTATGAAACGTAACGCTATAGATCTTGCACTCTACGCTCGTATTTTGCTATCAGCATGCGATATGTATCGCCAAATTTGAGAAACTTTGAGTGGAGGCGCTTGGTGGTGTAGCCCTGTTTTATAAGTTTCTGCAACAATGTTTTGTGACGTTGATTAAAATCGTCACATTTAACACAGGATCTAGCAAATGCTACTAGGCGTGACATGTATACGCTGGAATATTACTGTCCAGAAAGGGATAGTTTGCGATGTCGAAATTGTAATCATCTCTTTTTTTCATACAGTCGACGAGAGAGAAGGGCCGCTTCATTTTTATAGAGACGAGTGTTCGTTCATCTCATGGCTCGTTCATCCCCATGGGTTCATTCACCCCCATGTGTTAGTTTATAGGTATAGGGAGATCGCGTGCCCTTTCTATACTACTCATCGCGCATGCGCAGTCGACCCATTCTACTGTAAGGTGTAAGCCTGGCCCATGGAATCTCAGGTAGTGAAAACCTCAGGTCTCTCACCCCAACCAATCCCGCACCACACCTATGCGACCCGCGGTGCAGTGAGTAAAGCGGAGTAGGAGGAGGAGGAGGAGGAGTCAGACACGCCACAGATTATACTAGGTGGATATAGGTCTAAATACGATGTGCCTGTAGGGTTATCTGTAGTTTCCTTCAAATCCAGTGAAAGTGGATATATATCTTTCACTGCGATTATCCGCAGCGAGAAGATCGTCTATATAGCGTTTGGCGAATGAGAAGGAACGGGCTTTCAATGGATCGATTTTTGAAAGCGCCTTCATATAGTCATATTCATAAGAGAACAGATATATGTCAGCTAATAGGGGTGCACAATTAGTACCCATTGGAATCCCTATATGCAGTTGATATATTGTGTTGCCAAATTTCATATAGATATTTTTAATGAGAAATTCAAGCAACTCTATGAACAAAGAAACATCCCATGCATGATATCTCTTGTATATAGTAGAGCTAAAGAATGCTTTATGGCTTCCGACATTAATATATCTACGATCAGTTTTCTTGAACACAGATACTATTAATGAACTTAGACGGTCAATAAGGTCCTGATGAGGTATTGTAGTAAAGAGAGTCGAGAAATCCCATCTGGATACATGTCTGTACGGTATGTGGCCTTTAGCATCAAGTTCTTCTGTAAGACATTTTTGAGTTTTTCAATATGCACATACATTCAACGCCAGAGCTTTTAGAAATAGTGGCGCAATACCTTTCCCAAAATGCTATTACTTCCCGAAGGGTCCTCGTCAACAGGGTTGAAAGGAGCTTGGTGGTGCAGCTTCTAGAACCAGCTATGAATCTAGCTTTGTATGGGGATTTATGCATTTTGAGAGTCTTCCGTAAGACATTTTGAGTGAACACTCATCCAGAAATCTAATATCGATTGTGTAACACGAAACCAATTAAATCGTTATTGTCAATGGAAAGTCCCACAAGGGGTGAAGGCCTATATGTAACCCGATACACCAAACTAAAGCTTGCTCTTCAGACTGTGCCAGCTTAGCTCAGGGACCTCGCGCTGGCAATTAAGTTGATGTCATGTTACACGAGGGAGGTGGCAGGCTAACTGAATTGTATAACGATCCTCACCAGTCATTGAATTGCCATGGATGTTGGGGGCCTGCATTGCATCAAGGGATAGACGTGGCATTTTATTGTCATGGATGTAGGGGGCATACGTCATCAGATTTCAGGACCATTGGTCACCATTTGGCGAAATCAGACCATGACATCCGTTCAGTGTATTCACAGAAAATCCCGGTTATTTTTAATTACAATTTTAATAAAAAAGAATTTGTAAACATTAATTTTCACTAACTTTGGCAATACATATATTATGAACATATTTGACAAATATATTTTCGCGATTCTATACTGACACAAAATAATTATTATCACCATATGCTGCATCGAAGACTTCACGAGACTGCAATTTCCACAAGGCATCAAACCTATTTTGATTTGCACGAGTTGAGCAGAAGTTATGTCATATTTTCATGACGTCATTTCATGTTTCAAGTTGATTTGTTGCCCGCAAACATCGAATGCCAAAAAGTCTATCCGATATTGTCACCAAAACAGCGATAGCAGTTAGCTACGAAATGTAGCTCTCTATCGAAGCCGTAGGAGTTCAGAGGTCCGAATTTTTGTTCACATCTAACACATAAGTATGAAAGAAAGCTAAATGTTGTAATATACTATGGGAAAGCACCAGAACGCACAGTTTTGCATCCGAAAAATTTCCATAAGGGAGGTCTCTAGTCCTGTATGTCTAATAATGTCCTTACAAAGGCCGGAACCCACCGTTTTACTTCCACATTTTGGAAAATTCCTGGTAGGGACAGGACCATGCCGTCAAACACGTATGTAGGACACGAGGGATTGAGTTCTGCATATAACAACGTTTTACGTTCATTCAGAAGTCAGAAAGTTTTATTTTATCGAAAATATGCTGTCAAAAATACACCAGAAAGCAGTATACTTTTACATCTAGATGTAGATGTCGAAAATCTCGAAAATCGGAAGGCCTCACATCCACTTAGGTGCAAGAAAGTAGGCTTTATAATAAGATATCTTTCTATACGGTCTACCCTACTCCACAACGAACTTCAAAGTGAAAATCATTCCGCCAAAATGCGCATGATCGCATTTGATTTGACTTCAACAAAATCCCAGGGATAATCTATAGCAGGAAACTATAGTTCTACTTCGAAAAATCTTTTCACGTTTTTACATAAGAAAAATTCCAAAATCGGAAATGCTGTCAAAATGTGCCAGAATGCGAGATTTCACGTGTAGAATTGCATAAAATGTTGGGGCAGCATGCTCCCTAGACCCCCACCAGCATCAAAAGGGCCTACATACATCACTCTACAAACGTGAAGATATTTCATCAGAATGCAACCGAAAGTACCATTTTACTAAATCTGGATTTCAAAACTCCCAGGAAATTAGATGTTTCACCTAAAGAATAGTTTCATGTTTTTACATCGGTAAAAAAAACATACTTCTGAAAAGTCTATAATATGCTGTCTACATATGCCCGAACGCACCACTTCACCTCTAATTTTCCAAAAAAAACTTTCCGTGGGGTCATACCCCGAATCCCCCAAGCAGGGTGTCGCCACAGTGGGTTGGTTAGCAGTTGGTGTCTTCGTCGATGTTGTTACTAATAGTTTTTTTCAAGAATATTATTATTCTTGTAACCTACGTGTAACTTGCGAACTACGCCGATCTACATACCCCTTCACTACTAGATAAAGATATAGTAGAGGAGGGATGTGTAGCTCGTATAGAACGCATTTTTAAGATATCCACTGTCATTGTGATATGAAAAGATGAGAAATATTTATATTTTTTATGATTCTTTTTCTAAAAATTAAAAAAATATGCTAACAGGGGACTGTGGGTTTCGCGCCTGCGGCGCTTGCATTTAAAGTTCCACCTCGCTGATAATCGAGTACGAGGGCTATAGGTCGGCCCCAGTCACCTCCAGCGAGGGTTATAGATAATTTTATTACGAATCACCCACCTCTGAAACTGCCAAACATCTAATCTCTATCCCCTCCTGCGCACTATTTTAAAATCTTGCGCACTATTGTGAAATAGTGACGCATATATCGCCGTCTGAATTTTCCAGTCGAAAACTTCAACTCTCTACGCGCCATGTTGGTGACGTCACGGTATATGTGTGCTGGGCCGTTTGCAATTGAACATGGCGCGTATAAAGTGGAAGTTGTAGACTGAAAAATTCAGACGGCCATATATGCGTCACTATTTCACGATAGTGCGCAAGATTTTAAAATAGTGCGCAGGAGGGGTTAGAGATTAGATGTACGGCAGTTTCAGAGGTGGGTGATTCGTAATAAAATTATCTAAAACCCTCGCTGGAGGTGACTGGGGCCGACCTATAGCCCTCATACTCGTGAGGGCTATATATTATTTAGCTCCCCTTCCCCAATTTCGACCAGCATACTTGCTTGCAAAGCACCCGAGACCAACGACCAAAAATTTACACAAACTGGGATTCATTCCCAATGCTGACAAAATTGTGGTCCAAATGTCTGTCTAACAACCATCACTGATCAGTCAATAATTAAAATGCATCAGTATCCTCATTCTCATGTCCTGGAGCATTCCCGAATTGTGAATTTGTAGTAATCGAGAATTATTTCTGGATAGATGGCGCTACGATAATCGTGCAAGTGGTTATCCGGGTCTATAAACTGGTCACCTCACTTCCTTACTGTGACGAAGACTAAATGACGGCCACCATTTTATTGTCAAATTGTGTCTAAATCTAGACTAGATTCGACGCGTTTCACCAGTCTTCGTCAACCACCTCGTTGGGGGTCTAATAACACCCCAGCCACCAGTCAGATTTTTGGAACGGATTCGGGGCCTTCGCGCACATCGCCGGAAGTGACATCATATATAGTAAAATAGATGTTTGCCGAACACTTCCATTACTTTTCAAGTCTGCATAATACCTCTGTTGACCTAGCGTTAAAAAGAATTTATCTGAAGATTATTTTGCTGTTTATCTGGACAGTGTATATGAAACGTAGTTCGTTCATGTGCAACACTAAAGGAGTTGTTCGGCCGGATTCAAACTGAACCGTGCGTGTACATGGGTTTTCCCTATACGTCATAGCAACGTAGTAAAGGTCAACTTCTGCTATTGGAGGCAGGGATGGTAAATGAGCCTGCGAAATGGAGCATGCGTTGTGGGGAGGACGAGTCGTCGTTTGTACCTGCTCTGTGTAAACATTTGTATCGACATGTCCCGAAAATCCGACAGGTGACTGGGGTATTATTATGGCCCAGCGAGGTGGTTGCGGTTTGACTTGTTCCTGATTTTCACGTCTTTTAACGAGAGTGAATAGCAAAATTGCCGTCAATTAAAAATGCCAACGGTTAACTGTAACTGTAATGTCTGTACGGTATGCGACCTTTAGCATCAAGTTCTTCCGTAAGACATTTTGAGCTTTTCAATATCCACATACATTCAACACCAGAGTTCTTAGAAATAGTGGCGCAGTACCTTTCCTAAAATGCTTTTACCTCCTGAAAGGCCCTCGTCAATAGGGTTGAAAGAAGCTTGGAGGTGCAGCTTCTAGAATCGGCTATGAATCTAGCTTTGTATGGTGATTTATGCATTTTGGGAGTCCAGTATAGTTTTGGTATGTCGTTATGATTGGTTGAAAGACAAATACCTCTTTCCCTGAGAAATTTTTTGTGATTGTTAAATAAATCTTCCAGAGTAAATGCAGTTTGGGAGTAAGTAGACGTATTTGATGAAGATATGTCTACACTCAATTCTTTAACCAGCACCTGGTAATAGTAATATTTACATATGAATATTATATTATTCGGAGCTTTGTCTGCTGGGACTATGACGAATTTACTCTGGAGATTTGCTAGAACTTCTTGCGGATTGAGGTTTCTCAGTACTTGTTTTGCTTGGGGAAGAGTACTTCTGTCAATATGGCGGATTGTTTCACAGACCTTGCTCTTGGTGAGGTCCAGCCAATCAGCGAGTACTGTAGGTTCAAATGCAGACAAGACTACCTTCTTTCATCAGGAGTAATTTCAGATCCTTATCACTCACCACATCAAGGTCACCAGTCACAATATGTTTCCATGATGTATAGATAAAGCTCGACGATTCACAATCACAACTATAGCCTCCTGACGTGTACAAGTTGCAGTCAAACTCCTTGACAGCATTGGAGTAATTGTATACTTTGGTGGCTATAGATTTAGTATACTTATATGAAATGCAAGGAGGTTCTGTGAACTTAAAATTGTTTGGTACAGCGTTGCGTACCCCTGGATCATTCAGGGTTCGAGGTAAATTAATGATGTCCAGTCCTTTATCTAAGTAGTTGAGTTTCAAGAAAAGCCGATGTTGAGATGTTTCAATTATGTTCACTGGACGATACAACCGAAAATACGCTATATCTTAACATACTTTACTGATTTTTGGTGGTATTATATTTCCTGAGGACGCAGATTGTTGTATATCTCTGGCTATTTGATTTAAAGCTCTCAGAGGTAACGCAAACAGAACTGTACGTAAGCTATGTATACTATTGGGTGTGTTAGTTAAACCCAATAAGTAATTTAAAGTGATATGATCGTGAATCATCGAACTGTTAAACTTTCGCCAACCATGGCTGCGTTGTCTCCGTTGATGGGGTTTAAATAGTTGGGTAATGTTGGATATATTTGAACGGCGGTTTGTAGCATACCATTGACATTATCATTTAAACCAAACGGAAACACTGACCCAAGTTCTAGCATCCAGAATAATTCCCGCTCTCGGATTTTTCTCTCAAATCCAAAGGGGGAATCCTTAGTAGATGGATAGACGACGTCTATGATCTGAATACTAAAGTTATCCCAGCCATGGTCGGGTCCAGAGAGATGTTTACTTATCAGCAATTGCTTTTTCCTAACGGATTTTCGGTGACCGTTCACCCTAAGATGGAGTCTTTGGGTGGTCTTGCCAACATACTGTTGATCACACTTCTTACAGGAAACTAAATAAATACAGTTTGTAGTAGAACAACCAAGATCAACATATGAGTTAACAGAATAGGAGTTACCAGTTAACGCGGAACTAAATGAAGCTGAAGTATTAAAGAGTGGACAGGTGAGACATCGACGATAATTTTGAAATTATTACATGTAGAATTCGGTGCTAAACAATCATCAAGCGCAATATTACAAGGTTTGATGTCGTGGCCTTGCTTTGCTGTCAGAAATATATCTGTCATTTAGATTGAGAAACGTATTCGAAAAACAAAACAAATCAGCTTTTCTAGTAATTCCGAATGAATGAGATCATTTTGAACATCAGAACTATTGCCCAGATCAATAATCGGTGGAAGTCGCCATTTTAACAAGCCCGAGAGCCGTTAGCCAATGAAAATCCTTTAAATATCACCTGACATTATTCCTGTGACGTAGTTGGGCCCAAGCCAGAGTAGCTAATAACATAGAGACCAATTGTAAATTATTCTGTCGATGGCTTTTGACAGATCGGTGGACCTTTCTTTACGCTCCGAGACGATTATGAGGATCGTGATATATGAATGTCGAATTGATATACAGGTTGACATGTGGCATTTTGCATATGATTTCACAAGATCTCTTTCTGAGGCAAGACATTTTGAGTGAACACTCATCCAGAAATCTAATATCGATTGTGTAACACGAAACCAATTAAATCGTTATTGTCAATGGAAAGTCCCACAAGGGGTGAAGGCCTATATGTAACCCGATACACCAAACTAAAGCTTGCTCTTCAGACTGTGCCAGCTTAGCTCAGGGACCTCGCGCTGGCAATTAAGTTGATGTCATGTTACACGAGGGAGGTGGCAGGCTAACTGAATTGTATAACGATCCTCACCAGTCATTGAATTGCCATGGATGTTGGGGGCCTGCATTGCATCAAGGGATAGACGTGGCATTTTATTGTCATGGATGTAGGGGGCATACGTCATCAGATTTCAGGACCATTGGTCACCATTTGGCGAAATCAGACCATGACATCCGTTCAGTGTATTCACAGAAAATCCCGGTTATTTTTAATTACAATTTTAATAAAAAAGAATTTGTAAACATTAATTTTCACTAACTTTGGCAATACATATATTATGAACATATTTGACAAATATATTTTCGCGATTCTATACTGACACAAAATAATTATTATCACCATATGCTGCATCGAAGACTTCACGAGACTGCAATTTCCACAAGGCATCAAACCTATTTTGATTTGCACGAGTTGAGCAGAAGTTATGTCATATTTTCATGACGTCATTTCATGTTTCAAGTTGATTTGTTGCCCGCAAACATCGAATGCCAAAAAGTCTATCCGATATTGTCACCAAAACAGCGATAGCAGTTAGCTACGAAATGTAGCTCTCTATCGAAGCCGTAGGAGTTCAGAGGTCCGAATTTTTGTTCACATCTAACACATAAGTATGAAAGAAAGCTAAATGTTGTAATATACTATGGGAAAGCACCAGAACGCACAGTTTTGCATCCGAAAAATTTCCATAAGGGAGGTCTCTAGTCCTGTATGTCTAATAATGTCCTTACAAAGGCCGGAACCCACCGTTTTACTTCCACATTTTGGAAAATTCCTGGTAGGGACAGGACCATGCCGTCAAACACGTATGTAGGACACGAGGGATTGAGTTCTGCATATAACAACGTTTTACGTTCATTCAGAAGTCAGAAAGTTTTATTTTATCGAAAATATGCTGTCAAAAATACACCAGAAAGCAGTATACTTTTACATCTAGATGTAGATGTCGAAAATCTCGAAAATCGGAAGGCCTCACATCCACTTAGGTGCAAGAAAGTAGGCTTTATAATAAGATATCTTTCTATACGGTCTACCCTACTCCACAACGAACTTCAAAGTGAAAATCATTCCGCCAAAATGCGCATGATCGCATTTGATTTGACTTCAACAAAATCCCAGGGATAATCTATAGCAGGAAACTATAGTTCTACTTCGAAAAATCTTTTCACGTTTTTACATAAGAAAAATTCCAAAATCGGAAATGCTGTCAAAATGTGCCAGAATGCGAGATTTCACGTGTAGAATTGCATAAAATGTTGGGGCAGCATGCTCCCTAGACCCCCACCAGCATCAAAAGGGCCTACATACATCACTCTACAAACGTGAAGATATTTCATCAGAATGCAACCGAAAGTACCATTTTACTAAATCTGGATTTCAAAACTCCCAGGAAATTAGATGTTTCACCTAAAGAATAGTTTCATGTTTTTACATCGGTAAAAAAAACATACTTCTGAAAAGTCTATAATATGCTGTCTACATATGCCCGAACGCACCACTTCACCTCTAATTTTCCAAAAAAAACTTTCCGTGGGGTCATACCCCGAATCCCCCAAGCAGGGTGTCGCCACAGTGGGTTGGTTAGCAGTTGGTGTCTTCGTCGATGTTGTTACTAATAGTTTTTTTCAAGAATATTATTATTCTTGTAACCTACGTGTAACTTGCGAACTACGCCGATCTACATACCCCTTCACTACTAGATAAAGATATAGTAGAGGAGGGATGTGTAGCTCGTATAGAACGCATTTTTAAGATATCCACTGTCATTGTGATATGAAAAGATGAGAAATATTTATATTTTTTATGATTCTTTTTCTAAAAATTAAAAAAATATGCTAACAGGGGACTGTGGGTTTCGCGCCTGCGGCGCTTGCATTTAAAGTTCCACCTCGCTGATAATCGAGTACGAGGGCTATAGGTCGGCCCCAGTCACCTCCAGCGAGGGTTATAGATAATTTTATTACGAATCACCCACCTCTGAAACTGCCAAACATCTAATCTCTATCCCCTCCTGCGCACTATTTTAAAATCTTGCGCACTATTGTGAAATAGTGACGCATATATCGCCGTCTGAATTTTCCAGTCGAAAACTTCAACTCTCTACGCGCCATGTTGGTGACGTCACGGTATATGTGTGCTGGGCCGTTTGCAATTGAACATGGCGCGTATAAAGTGGAAGTTGTAGACTGAAAAATTCAGACGGCCATATATGCGTCACTATTTCACGATAGTGCGCAAGATTTTAAAATAGTGCGCAGGAGGGGTTAGAGATTAGATGTACGGCAGTTTCAGAGGTGGGTGATTCGTAATAAAATTATCTAAAACCCTCGCTGGAGGTGACTGGGGCCGACCTATAGCCCTCATACTCGTGAGGGCTATATATTATTTAGCTCCCCTTCCCCAATTTCGACCAGCATACTTGCTTGCAAAGCACCCGAGACCAACGACCAAAAATTTACACAAACTGGGATTCATTCCCAATGCTGACAAAATTGTGGTCCAAATGTCTGTCTAACAACCATCACTGATCAGTCAATAATTAAAATGCATCAGTATCCTCATTCTCATGTCCTGGAGCATTCCCGAATTGTGAATTTGTAGTAATCGAGAATTATTTCTGGATAGATGGCGCTACGATAATCGTGCAAGTGGTTATCCGGGTCTATAAACTGGTCACCTCACTTCCTTACTGTGACGAAGACTAAATGACGGCCACCATTTTATTGTCAAATTGTGTCTAAATCTAGACTAGATTCGACGCGTTTCACCAGTCTTCGTCAACCACCTCGTTGGGGGTCTAATAACACCCCAGCCACCAGTCAGATTTTTGGAACGGATTCGGGGCCTTCGCGCACATCGCCGGAAGTGACATCATATATAGTAAAATAGATGTTTGCCGAACACTTCCATTACTTTTCAAGTCTGCATAATACCTCTGTTGACCTAGCGTTAAAAAGAATTTATCTGAAGATTATTTTGCTGTTTATCTGGACAGTGTATATGAAACGTAGTTCGTTCATGTGCAACACTAAAGGAGTTGTTCGGCCGGATTCAAACTGAACCGTGCGTGTACATGGGTTTTCCCTATACGTCATAGCAACGTAGTAAAGGTCAACTTCTGCTATTGGAGGCAGGGATGGTAAATGAGCCTGCGAAATGGAGCATGCGTTGTGGGGAGGACGAGTCGTCGTTTGTACCTGCTCTGTGTAAACATTTGTATCGACATGTCCCGAAAATCCGACAGGTGACTGGGGTATTATTATGGCCCAGCGAGGTGGTTGCGGTTTGACTTGTTCCTGATTTTCACGTCTTTTAACGAGAGTGAATAGCAAAATTGCCGTCAATTAAAAATGCCAACGGTTAACTGTAACTGTAATGTCTGTACGGTATGCGACCTTTAGCATCAAGTTCTTCCGTAAGACATTTTGAGCTTTTCAATATCCACATACATTCAACACCAGAGTTCTTAGAAATAGTGGCGCAGTACCTTTCCTAAAATGCTTTTACCTCCTGAAA
This sequence comes from Hanleya hanleyi, assembly GCA_036873755.1. Taxonomy (NCBI): domain Eukaryota; kingdom Metazoa; phylum Mollusca; class Polyplacophora; order Lepidopleurida; family Hanleyidae; genus Hanleya; species Hanleya hanleyi. The sequence continues at coordinate 14,032 of JAVTVY010013042.1, forward strand.
GGCCCTCGTCAATAGGGTTGAAAGAAGCTTGGAGGTGCAGCTTCTAGAATCGGCTATGAATCTAGCTTTGTATGGTGATTTATGCATTTTGGGAGTCCAGTATAGTTTTGGTATGTCGTTATGATTGGTTGAAAGACAAATACCTCTTTCCCTGAGAAACTTTTTGTGATTGTTAAATAAATCTTCCAGAGTAAATGCAGTTTGGGAGTAAGTAGACGTATTTGATGAGGATATGTCTACACTCAATTCTTTAACCAGCACCTGGTAATAGTAATATTTACATATGAATATTATATTATTCGGAGCTTTGTCTGCTGGGACTATGACGAATTTACTCTGGAGATTTGCTAGAACTTCTTGCGGATTGAGGTTTCTCAGTACTTGTTTTGCTTGGGGAAGAGTACTTCTGTCAATATGGCGGATTGTTTCACAGACCTTGCTCTTGGTGAGGTCCAGCCAATCAGCGAGTACTGTAGGTTCAAATGCAGACAGGACTACCTTCTTTCATCAGGAGTAATTTCAGATCCTTATCACTCACCACATCAAGGTCACCAGTCACAATATGTTTCCATGATGTATAGATAAAGCTCGACGATTCACAATCACAACTATAGCCTCCTGACGTGTACAAGTTGCAGTCAAACTCCTTGACAGCATTGGAGTAATTGTATACTTTGGTGGCTATAGATTTAGTATACTTATATGAAATGCAAGGAGGTTCTGTGAACTTAAAATTGTTTGGTACAGCGTTGCGTACCCCTGGATCATTCAGGGTTCGAGGTAAATTAATGATGTCCAGTCCTTTATCTAAGTAGTTGAGTTTCAAGAAAAGCCGATGTTGAGATGTTTCAATTATGTTCACTGGACGATACAACCGAAAATACGCTATATCTTAACATACTTTACTGATTTTTGGTGGTATTATATTTCCTGAGGACGCAGATTGTTGTATATCTCTGGCTATTTGATTTAAAGCTCTCAGAGGTAACGCAAACAGAACTGTACGTAAGCTATGTATACTATTGGGTGTGTTAGTTAAACCCAATAAGTAATTTAAAGTGATATGATCGTGAATCATCGAACTGTTAAACTTTCGCCAACCATGGCTGCGTTGTCTCCGTTGATGGGGTTTAAATAGTTGGGTAATGTTGGATATATTTGAACGGCGGTTTGTAGCATACCATTGACATTATCATTTAAACCAAACGGAAACACTGACCCAAGTTCTAGCATCCAGAATAATTCCCGCTCTCGGATTTTTCTCTCAAATCCAAAGGGGGAATCCTTAGTAGATGGATAGACGACGTCTATGATCTGAATACTAAAGTTATCCCAGCCATGGTCGGGTCCAGAGAGATGTTTACTTATCAGCAATTGCTTTTTCCTAACGGATTTTCGGTGACCGTTCACCCTAAGATGGAGTCTTTGGGTGGTCTTGCCAACATACTGTTGATCACACTTCTTACAGGAAACTAAATAAATACAGTTTGTAGTAGAACAACCAAGATCAACATATGAGTTAACAGAATAGGAGTTACCAGTTAACGCGGAACTAAATGAAGCTGAAGTATTAAAGAGTGGACAGGTGAGACATCGACGATAATTTTGAAATTATTACATGTAGAATTCGGTGCTAAACAATCATCAAGCGCAATATTACAAGGTTTGATGTCGTGGCCTTGCTTTGCTGTCAGAAATATATCTGTCATTTAGATTGAGAAACGTATTCGAAAAACAAAACAAATCAGCTTTTCTAGTAATTCCGAATGAATGAGATCATTTTGAACATCAGAACTATTGCCCAGATCAATAATCGGTGGAAGTCGCCATTTTAACAAGCCCGAGAGCCGTTAGCCAATGAAAATCCTTTAAATATCACCGGACATTATTCCTGTGACGTAGTTGGGCCCAAGCCAGAGTAGCTAATAACATAGAGACCAATTGTAAATTATTCTGTCGATGGCTTTTGACAGATCGGTGGACCTTTCTTTACGCTCCGAGACGATTATGAGGATCGTGATATATGAATGTCGAATTGATATACAGGTTGACATGTGGCATTTTGCATATGATTTCACAAGCTCTCTTTCTGAGGCAAGAATATTAGGCCACATCACCCGATAGCAGTAGACGAAACGCTGCTAATGTTGTCGTTGTTGTTGTTTAGTGTTTTACCTTATGTGATAGAGCCCGGATGACAAAGGCATATTTCTCGCAGCGCCATCTGCATAAAAATAGTATGGCCCACGCGCCATCTACATAAAAATAGTATGGCCCACAAACGTCACAGTCATTCCAACATGTCGCAGATCAGAAAGTGTTAAAGTGTGATCGATAAATCGGTGTTTACTCAGCTGTAGAATTTTGTTAATTTTTTCTATCCGTGTTTTTGGAATCTGATGGCATAATATTTCTTTCTGTTGTATCCATTATGAGTGTAGGGTGTGCAGGGGCCCAGCCTCGAGGACAACTTGTCCACCAGCAGAATCCAGGCATACACAGGTTAAAATTACAAGCGTCTAGTCCGTCATTCATAATCCAGCTGTCGTCCATTAGAGAATATCCGCGTCCATAATCCAAAGACCTATTTCATATTCCATATAACAGTATTAGCACCAAATTCAAAAGACAATCATAGTATACATAAACATAAGCTTGTTTCCTGCAAGAGAGAAGCGGTCAACAGTTTTCAATGATGCCGGCAAGACATCATGATGTTCCAAAAATATCAAATCCGTATCGCTGATCAGTATTCTTAATCATAATATTCGTTGTAAAGTCGTCATCTAAAGAATGATGTATCTCAGTCACGCTTTGATTGTGACTGTTCATATGAGTACCGTGAGGATCTTGAAGTACATGGGTTCATACGGCCCCTAGCCCCGGGTTAAGCGGAATTAGACACAAGTTACGAAACGTAGCGCCATAGATCTTGCACGCTACGTTCGTATTTTGCTATCAGCATACGATATGTATCGCCAAATTTGAGAAACTTTGAGTGGAGGCGCTTGGTGGTGTAGCCCTGTTTTATAAGTTTCTGCAACAATGTTTTGTGACGTTGATTAAAATCGTCACATTTATCCCAGTTTGTGTAAATTTTTGGTCGTTGGTCTCGGGTGCTTTGCAAGTAACTATGCTGGTCGAAATTGGGGAAGGGGAGCTAAATAATATACAGCCCTCACGAGTATGAGGGCTATAGGTCGGCCCCAGTCACCTCCAGCGAGGGTTTTAGATAATTTTATTACGAATCACCCACCTCTGAAACTGCCGTACATCTAATCTCAAACCCCTCCTGCGCACTATTTTAAAATCTTGCGCACTATTGTGAAATAGTGACGCATATATCGCCGTCTGAATTTTCCAGTCGAAAACTTCAACTCTCTACGCGCCATGTTGGTGACGTCACGGTATATGTGTGCTGGGCCGTTTGCAATTGAACATGGCGCGTATAAAGTGGAAGTTGTAGACTGGAAAATTCAGACGGCCATATATGCGTCGCTGTTTCACAATAGTGCGCAAGATTTTAAAATAGTGCGCAGGAGGGGTTTGAGATTAGATGTACGGCAGTTTCAGAGGTGGGTGATTCGTAATAAAATTATCTAAAACCCTCGCTGGAGGTGACTGGGGCCGACCTATAGCCCTCATACTCGTGAGGGCTGTATATTATTTAGCTCCCCTTCCCCAATTTCGACCAGCATAGTTACTTGCAAAGCACCCGAGACCAACGACCAAAAATTTACACAAACTGGGATTCATTCCCAATGCTGACAAAATTGTGGTCCAAATGTCTGTCTAACAACTATCACTGATCAGTCAATAATTAAAATGCATCAGTATCCTCATTCTCATGTCCTGGAGCATTCCCGAATTGTGAATTTGTAGTAATCGAGAATTATTTCTGGATAGATGGCGCTACGATAATCGTGCAAGTGGTTTTCCGGGTCTATAAACTGGTTACCTCACTTCCTTACTGTGACGAAGACTAAATGACGGCCACCATTTTATTGTCAAATTGTGTCTAAATCCAGACTGGATTCGACGCGTTTCACCAGTCTTCATCAACCACCCCGCTGGGGGTCTAATAACACCCCAGCCACCAGTCAGATTTTTGGAACGGATTCGGGGCCTTCGCGCACATCGCCGGAAGTGACATCATATATAGTAAAATAGATGTTTGCCGAACACTTCCGTTACTTTTCCAGTCTGCATAATACCTCTGTTGACCTAGCGTTAAAAAGAATTTATCTGAAGATTATTTTCCTGTTTATCTGGACAGTGTGTATGAAACGTAGTTCGTTCAGGTGCAACACTAAAGGAGTTGTTCGGCCGGATTCAAACTGAACCGTGCGTGTACATGGGTTTTCCCTATACGTCATAGCAACGTAGCAAAGGTCAACTTCTGCTATTGGAGGCAGGAATGGTAAATGAGCCTGCGAAATGGAGCATGCGTTGTGGGGAGGACGAGTCGTCGTTTGTACCTGCTCTGTGTAAACAATTGTATCGACATGTCCCGAAAATCCGACAGGTGACTGGGGTATTATTATGGCCCAGCGAGGTGAGACTTGTTCCTGATTTTCACGTCTTTTAACGAGAGTGAATAGCAAAATTGCCGTCAATTAAAAATGCCAACGGTTAACTGTAACTGTAATGTCTGTACGGTATGCGACCTTTAGCATCAAGTTCTTCCGTAAGACATTTTGAGTTTTTCAATATCCACATACATTCAACACCAGAGTTCTTAGAAATAGTGGCGCAGTACCTTTCCTAAAATGCTTTTACCTCCTGAAAGGCCCTCGTCAATAGGGTTGAAAGAAGCTTGGAGGTGCAGCTTCTAGAATCGGCTATGAATCTAGCTTTGTATGGTGATTTATGCATTTTGGGAGTCCAGTATAGTTTTGGTATGTCGTTATGATTGGTTGAAATACAAATACCTCTTTCCCTGAGAAACTTTTTGTGATTGTTAAATAAATCTTCCAGAGTAAATGTAGTTTGGGAGTAAGTAGACGTATTTGATGAGGATATGTCTACACTCAATTCTTTAACCAGCACCGGCTAATAGTAATATTTACATATGAATATTATATTATTCGGGGCTTTGTCTGCTGGGGCTATGACGAATTTACTCTGGAGATTTGCTAGAACTTCTTGCGGATTGAGGTTTCTCAGTACTTGTTTTGCTTGGGGAAGAGTACTTCTGTCAATATGGCGGATTGTTTCACAGACCTTGCTCTTGGTGAGGTCCAGCCAATCAGCGAGTACTGTAGGTTCAACTTTTTCTCGCTTAGACCAATCAATAACGTACTGTTGCAATGCAGACAGGACTACCTTCTGGTCGGCCTTCAGATTTATTCTTCTTGGCTCTCTATATTTAGGTCCTTTCATCAGGAGTAATTTCAGATCCTTATCACTCACCACATCAAGGTCACCAGTCACAATATGTTTCCATGATGTATAGATAAAGCTCGACGATTCACAATCACAACTATAGCCTCCTGACGTGTATAAGTTCCAGTCAAACTCCTTGACAGCATTGGAGTAATTGTATACTTTGGTGGCTATAGATTTAGTATACTTATATGAAATGCACGGAGGTTCTGTGAACTTAAAATTGTTTGGTACAGCGTTGCGTACCTCTGGATCATTCAGGGTTCGAGGTAAATTAATGATGTCCAGTCCTTTATCTAAGTAGTTGAGTATCAAGAAAAGCCGATGTTGAGATGTTTCAATTGTGTTCACTGGACGATACAACCGAAAATACGCTATATCTTAACATACTTTACTGATTTTTGGTGGTATTATATTTCCTGAGGACGCAGATTGTTGTATATCTCTGGCTATTTGATTTAAAGCTCTCAGAGGTAACGCATACAGAACTGTACGTAAGCTATGTATACTATTGGGTGTGTTAGTTAAACCCAATAAGTAATTTAAAGTGATATGATCGTGAATCATCGAACTGTTAAACTTTCGCCAACCATGGCTGCGTTGTCTCCGTTGATGGGGTTTAAATAGTTGGGTAATGTTGGATATATTTGAACGGCGGTTTGTAGCATACCATTGACATTATCATTTAAACCAAACGGAAACACTGATCCAAGTTCTAGCATCCAGAATAATTCCCACTCTCGGATTTTTCTCTCAAATCCAAAGGGGGAATCCTTAGTAGATGGATAGACGACGTCTATGATCTGAATACTAAAGTTATCCCAGCCATGGTCGGGTCCAGAGAGATGTTTACTTATAAGCAATTGCTTTTTCCTAACAGATTTTCGGTGACCGTTCACCCTAAGATGGAGTCTTTGGGTGGTCTTGCCAACATACTGTTGATCACACTTCTTACAGGAAACTAAATAAATACAGTTTGTAGTAGAACAACTAAGATCAACATATGAGTTAACAGAATATGAGTTACCAGTTAACGCGGAACTAAATGAAGCTGAAGTATTAAAGAGTGGACAGGTGAGACATCGACGATAATTTTGAAATTATTACATGTAGAATTCGGTGCTAAACAATCATCAAGCGCAATATTACAAGGTTTGATGTCGTGGCCTTGCTTTGCTGTTAGAAATATATCTGTCATTTAGATTGAGAAACGTCTTAGTGCATTTCGAACTATTAGAGACTCGGCCGAGAAAACTGCACTAAGGTTCCTCGGTCTGTGTTAAAGGAATAGAAAACCCTACGATGATGCATACGTATATCGAAAGAACTATATCATTAGTATTCGAAAAACAAAACAAATCAGCTTTTCTAGTAATTCCGAATGAATGAGATCATTTTGAACATCAGAACTATTGCCCAGATCAATAATCGGTGGAAGTCGCCATTTTAACAAGCCCGAGAGCCGTTAGCCAATGAAAATCCTTTAAATATCACCTGACATTATTCCTGTGACGTAGTTGGGCCCAAGCCAGAGTAGCTAATAACATGGAGACCAATTGTAAATAAGATTCATTGGAGTTCCGCTGGCCGCGGTGCATTCTGGGATTGAAGAAAGATAAACAAACCGATCACGTGGTTCCCCAAGCCTGCAGAAGCATGGAAGTACAGGCTGACAGTGGAAGATTTTAGGAGTTGTAAAGGCCCTCCAACTGCGCGATTTTTTGCCTCAAATGGGTTTGATGTAATCGTCAAAAATAAAATATAAACTTGTTATCCCTGTTTAGTCGCACATAAGGAAAAAAACACAGTTATTCTGACTGGCAAGGCTGTAAACTTGCGCCACATTTCTTGGTCGCTGTGCGTGGTCCCGCGTCGAGGCTCACAACGGGTGGGACCCGCAAAACGCATAGTCAACCTACTTGATTGAATTCACTCACGTACTCAAGCGGACCCTCTCATTAATTTAAGCCTAGCAGGTGACCAGAGTTATTGTTCTCTTTTTTAAAGCTCTTTTCCCCAACACCTGACTTCACTACGCAAACGGAACGAGTTCTGACAGGCAAATCACAGAGCATGTTGAACCTCTTTGAATGTTTGCGACCGTTTGGCATTTTCTGCGGGTGAATTTTATATGCTAGCGTGTTGTTTTGGGCTTCTATTTTTTCGCGAATACCTGTATTTATTTTCTCTGTCACCAAAAAAAACACTTTGCCGAAAAAAAATCAGAAACGGCAGAAAACAGTGCCAGCCAGCTATGCTGTCATATACAAACGTTTGACCACGTGGCTTTGTTTTTCTTTCCTAAGACCCGGATGTGACATGCGCACTTGAAACCACGACATCCCTTATTATTCTGTCGATGGCTTTTGACAGATCGGTGGACCTTTCTTTACGCTCCGAGACGATTATGAGGATCGTGATATATGAATGTCGAATTGATATACAGGTTGACATGTGGCATTTTGCATATGATTTCACAAGCTCTCTTTCTGAGGCAAGAATATTAGGCCACATCACCCGATAGCAGTAGACGAAACGCTGCTAATGTTGTCGTTGTTGTTGTTTAGTGTTTTACCTTATGTGATAGAGCCCGGATGACAAAGGCATATTTCTCGCAGCGCCATCTGCATAAAAATAGTATGGCCCACGCGCCATCTACATAAAAATAGTATGGCCCACAAACGTCACAGTCATTCCAACATGTCGCAGATCAGAAAGTGTTAAAGTGTGATCGATAAATCGGTGTTTACTCAGCTGTAGAATTTTGTTAATTTTTTCTATCCGTGTTTTTGGAATCTGATGGCATAATATTTCTTTCTGTTGTATCCATTATGAGTGTAGGGTGTGCAGGGGCCCAGCCTCGAGGACAACTTGTCCACCAGCAGAATCCAGGCATACACAGGTTAAAATTACAAGCGTCTAGTCCGTCATTCATAATTCAGCCGTCGTCCATTAGAGAATATCCGTGTCCATAATCCAAAGGCCTATTCCATATTCCATATAACAGTATTAGCACCACATTCAAAAGGACAATCATAGTATACATAAACATAGGCTTGTTTCCTTCAAGAGAGAAGCAGTCAACAGTTTTCAATGACGCCGGCAAGACATCATGATGTTCCAAAAATATCAAATCAGTATCGCTGATCATTATTCTTAATCCATAATATTCGTTGTAAAGTCGTCACCCAAAGAATGATGTATCTCAGTCACGCTTTGATTGTGACTGTTCATATGTGTACCATGAGGATCTTGAAGCACATAGGCTCACATGGCCGCTAGCCCAGGGTTAAGCGGAATTAGACACAAGTTACGAAACGTAGCGCCACAGATCTTGCACGCTACGTTCGTATTTTGCTATCAGCATGCGATATGTGTCGCCAAATTTGAGAAAATTGAGTGGAGGCGCTTGGCGGAATAACCCTGTTTTATAAGTTTCTGCAACAATGTTTTGTGACGTTGATTAAAATCGTCACATTTGACACAGGATCTAGAAAATTCTACTAAGCGAGATATGTATACGCCATATGCAGGTCCCACTGAAATATTACTGTCCAGAAAGGGATAGCTTACGATGTCAAAATTGTAATCATCTCTTTTGTCATAAAGTCGACGAGAGAGAATGCCCGCTTCATTTTTATAGAGATAGAGATCTGAATATGATGTGCCTGTAGGGCTATCTGTAGTTTCCTTCAAATCCAGCGAAGGTGGATATATATCCTTCACTGCGTCATTTATATATCGATTATCCACAGCGAGAAGATCGTCTATATAGCGTTTGGTGAATGAGAAGGAACGGGCTTTGAATGGATCGGTTTTTGAAAGCGCCTGCATATAGTCATATTCATAAGAGAACAGATACAGGTCAGCCAACAGGGGTGCACAATTAGTACCCATTGGAATACCTATATGCTGCTGATATATTGTGTTGCCAAATTTCACATAGATATTTTTAATGAGAAATTCAAGCAACTCTATAAACAAGAAACATCCCATGAATGATATCGCTTGTATGTAGTCGAGCTAAAGAATGCTTTATGGCTTCCGACATTAATATATCTACGATCAGTTTTCTTGAACACAGATACTATTAATGAACTTAGACGGTCAATAAGGTCCTGATGAGGGATTGTAGTATAGAGAGTCGAGAAATCCCATATGGATACATGTATGTACGGTATGTGACCTTTAGCATCAAGTTCTTCCGTAAGACATTTTGATAGATTATAAATTCTAGGTTAGTTGCTGTCTCTCATCTTGGATTTATTCTAATAATATTCTCTTTCGAATTGATGACTCGAATTAAGCGACCGTAACTGTAATTGTTGGTCAATCTTGTGTTCAAGTAGCCTTCCGGTATTGGTATGCTAAGTGTCAGACGAAATGGCAAGCACCTCACAACCTGACGTTAAGATGGGAAACTCTCCTTTTATTTCGTCGTGTCAAAGCTGATTTTTTCTTGAAGTTCAGATATTGAAATATAAGGCTTTGCAAATTGCGATGTTGAATTGTGTAAAAAAATATGGGGAGTGAGTGGGTATGTAGGAGTTAATGTCGTTTTCAACATTTTCCCAGTCAAATCACGACGATGCATACATGTACCAGAACACGAGAGTGTCCAAAGTTCCTATTATCCTGAACACTGATCAGCCCATCCAGTGGAGATACGATTTATCAAAATATGCTTCCGGTCTCATTTTGGTATTTTTGAGGCATATCTGGGAAGGGTTTTATCTTATATGAAGATAATCATTCGAAAGAACCAATAATGGTTTGAGTTTTAGATGTCAGATTCTTGTTACAACAGAAAATCCTTCCTGGAAATGCCTAGAAATGCAAAAATAGTACACGGAGCACACTTTGATCCATCACATCTCCATTTGTAAGCAGATGACCATCGCGAATCTTTCGAAGTTGGTATTTCAGTATTTAAACTTCAAGAATATAACGTTTTGTGGATTTTGAAGTGAAAACAAAATGATCCTTTATTATCGTAACACACAATGAAGTTTTTCCCATATTGAAGTCACATATCCCTTGTTCATCAGTTTCGTATTAGAAATACAATAAATTTATTGTACTCAACTCAATGATGAATTTAAGATTCATGTCGCAAGGATATTTCTTAGATTTTGGTATGAAATTATACTGATATTAATGCATTGGGGCATTGCCTAACGAGCGCCCGAGGGCGGAGATGTGAGGAGTTTCTGTGTCTTCGATTCAATTCATTCGACTTCAATTTAAACATATTTGTGCGTTGTGGTACGCGCTTGAAGGTCGAATTCCTCTATTATTTTGGCCAATGCTTTTGTAAATTTTACTTGACCGTTTCGTAGCAAGACGGGCTATTCGAAAAGTTAAAATGACCAACCTTGCTGACCACAACCCAACCCTAGATCCCGAGGGCCAACAAAAAATGCCTGATCACTGAAATTAACTTTTTGAAAGCATGTAAACCTTTTATTAAACCCCAACGATGTAGCTCGTACTGCGAACCAGGGAATTCTTCCTAATGTCCAGGCTATACATCCTCAACTGATTTTCATGATTTTTTATTGTGAAATTCATCATTATTTTCCGAATTTCAGATATATATATTATCAGCGATGATTGTGAAATTGAGTTGTGATTAATTACAAGCGTCTAGTCCGTCATTCATAATCCAGTCGTCGTCCATTAGAGAATATCCGCGTCCATAATCCAAAGACCTATTTCATATTCCATATAACAGTATTAGCACCAAATTCAAAAAGACAATCATAGTATACATAAACATAAGCTTGTTTCCTGCAAGAGAGAAGCGGTCAACAGATTTCAATGATCCCTGGAGCCGTTTGAGACTTCGTATTACTTCAGAACACCAAGATAAATTCGTACATTTGATATGGATGTCCAAGGAGTCCAACGGGTGATGAAAATCTCAGTCAGGTGACCTATTAATTAAGTAATGTAACATTCGATTACCTGTGAAGGCATAATTAGCAGTAGAGTTCAACTTCAACATGATCAATAAGTATTAGACCTGGCTGTGTGCTTATCATGCTGATCAGACAAAATACACCCCCGATATTATGGACCCAGTCGATGGGTTGTACAGAAAGCATTTTGTTTCATTTTTTGACGAAGGATCGCATCAAGGCAGTCCTCACTAAAACCAGGATTATTTGTATCCTTTGATTCAAACAGAAACCTAGACGTTGTGATGATGATCAAAGCATGTAAATCTTGTGGCAACATAAACAATTTCTAAAAAAAAAAAAGATACACGGGAGACGGACAACTTTCTAGACTAAAGTAGACGAAGCGCCATCGATTAATCCAGGGGGACATAGATGCAAGCAGTCTCGATGGTTTATGATCATGATAGACGATGTAAGGGACATGATACAATGGGCAGCGTAATGGACCCATGGAAGGATTTGAAGATTGAGCAATACGCAGATCTCTCTTAATTCGACCCCTCAGAGAAAACCCCATGTCCTTAAAAGGTAATCAACAGTCTCTCTTTGTGACGAAAATGTGAAGATTACTTAGATTATGTTAGCTTTGTGACCCGTCTAACAGTAAATCTATTGAAGGATATCTCTATCTCGCATATCCACACTTTCCAAAGCAAACTTTCTCACCCAACAAGAATAGTGACGTAGCTGTTATCATATCTACATCACCAATTACTGACTCTTGTCAATTTGTGATGATTACAGATATAATTATCAGATAAATTTGTATTTCCTTCAAAGTAGACCCTGACGAGTTTTTCAGAATGATTTTAGAATTATTTCCATTCGGATCGGCGCAAATACATATTCCTGGTCTTATTGCCAACTCGTATTTCTTGGTAAAACAATATACAATACAGTATGTTTATTGCACGACTCGTAAAATGGTTCAAGTATGGTAAACAATATAATAACTATGGTACTATAGCAACGTAGTAATTATTAGTTAATATTGATTTAACCAACAGTGTGAGTTAGTAGTAATTCTAAAAAAATCTCTGAAAACAACACACTTGCACAATAATATGATGTTAAACTTTGAACCTGCATGTATACCAAAATCACAATGTATCGCATACCAAGCACTTTCATTATTAATACCCGTATATCCTGATTACACATAGTTTTGAAATGCATGTGCACGTATTTATTCAAATAAAAAGCATACGCAAACAAGGATCCATGGATAGCGGTACCTATGACGCATACATTATATGCACATCAAATGGTGTATTTGAATGGAGTCATTATCAAAACCAGATAACATTTCAACATTTTGGAATACAAGAGCCACCCAGAAAGTCTGAACATGCATGTGCACCTCACATCTCACTTGCAGCGGTTCAGACATCGACCGACCACTTTGGGGTCTACTACAAGTCTTGAGCTCGGATGTCAGCCATCAGTCCAACCAATCAGTCGTGTACGAGTGTCGAGATCCAATCATCCACTTGACAATTGCTATAGTCAGTATAGTTGTGAGACACCTGTGAGAATCCGCAATTCAAATCGATAGGCGGGGGAAATGCATGCACGTCTGTGGATATAGACTTCTGGCTCGTTGAAGGGAAGTACCGTACGTTTGATCGTGTTGCTGAATCAACGGAGCGTTGAGGTCAAACGGAGAGAGTTACTCTGAAGGTCAATACACCTTCAGCGAGAAATCATATTTGGATAAGATTCAACCCTGTCTTTTTCACCCAAAGAGTAAGTCTGAGAGATATAACCGCCTTTCAACAATTAGTTTTCACACCGTTGTCTAGATGAGAACTATATGAGCATCCAGTGGTAGGAGAGTTCATATACACATACGTAAAATCCGACTCCAGAACGTAAATGGTTTCCCTTCCGAAAAGGGCCCAAAGTACAGAAAGACTGTTTTTCTAATGTTGAGTTTCACAGCTGATTTGGTACCTCAGAAGATTCAGCATGTTGAGATCATCAACCTCGAGTGGCGTTCGTTGCCAGAACATAATGTGGTTCAACTATTGTTGTCAGGTTAGACAGGATCCGCAAAGATTAATTTAGGAGACCCAGGTAAAGTTGCAGAAAAGACAACACGTGAAATTGAAGTTTTCAAAACAATGCAAAGCATGTCAACCAATCGATGTCAACCCTCGGCAACGATGCAACAGCCAAAAGTACTTCACCTCTTTTGCTCGGAAAACTGGATAACAATACCCACATAGAATACGGCGTCCAGATTCTTCATGTGGTCATCCTCTGTTTCTCCCAAAATAGATATGCCTTCAACGTGAACAAAGACACGAGGAACGCCCTTAGTAAGGTTTCCATACTCCAAAGGATGATGACGAGCGAAAACTTAGAGCAAAATGGGTTCATGCGCCATGTAATGACCACGAAACGAAACAATGCATGCAATAGCCATGTCTGGGGACAACAATGTATCTACACTTGCGCCTTTTTGGCTGGATAAAGCTGGATTATTTCCGTTACTAATTCCAGTGTATCAACGCAAAGTTCCCCAGATATTTAATAATGACTAAATACAAGAACTTATTGGAAGCCGCCATGCTGATCGTATGCCGGGTGACGCCATAGTGGAAGGGTTCAACTCAAATTGGCTACGACAAGGAGTTACTCTGAACTTCATTACCCCTACCTTGAAAAATCATATTTGCGTGAGATTCAACCCCCGCCTTTCTTCGTACAAAGAAAACAAGTTAGTGTGTAACCGCGTTCGAAACAATTAGTTTGCCCAGCGTTGTTTGGAGGAGAACTGTATGGATATACCACTGAGCAATAGTGATGGGAGAGCTCATATACGCATGCGCAAAACCCGACTCTAGAAATTATAGGTTTCCCCATCTGAAAAGAATCGAATTCACAGATAGACATGAACAAATTAGAATCGAGTTCCCAAAGGTACACCAGGATGGTCATCGGATCAGCCGTTCAGGAAGTAATTCACATTTCAAATCACGCCGGCTTCACATTAACGGAGCAGAGTCGCGCACAATGGCCAAGGCATTTATCCATTTCAGCTGGTGAACCCTATGAACAAAGTCCACGTACATGGCATAGCCTTTCATCAGATTTCCAACTGCTACATTGAAAGATAGTTCTTTGGAAACCATGGACTTCTGAACAAATGGACTTTCTTCTATGTTTTGTTGAGAATACGCTGAAATTATTCCGATTTTATTGAGGATTGCTTTGAAATCTATGTTAACAATAATCTGTTGTGGCGGGCATTATATCCCTGGGGTTGAACAAGATAACACAAACACACCATAAAGTACCGAAGTTCTGTACTTCTGAGGAATAGCCAGACAAGTGTCGTTGAGCAGAATCGTGTTTGATCTGAGTAAACCGATTCTTGTGATTTACACTGCCGTTAAAGAGAACCCTGGCTATGTCGAGGTTATTCCCCAGCCACAGGTCCTTCGCTACGATGTCCGTATATAATGCAGTATATCAAGAGCTGAAATGGTCGAATTGCCTTTTACAGCTTGGCAAGTTACACTAAAAGTGGATACTCATACTAAGGCTCAACGAGAAAATGTGATATGACCACAACAAAAATACATGTTAGCGCCTCGTGTCATGTAAATGACTGATATCACGATAACAGTACCAAAGGATAAATTAGCAAATTATGTTACAGCCACAATCTTATTTCCACTTATTGACGAAAAGTTTCGGCCTATCTTACAAATAAACTTTACACGATACCTTAAGGCTATTTTTTAGTAGTTCGAACAAGGTTATATACTTTCTCAAAAGGCCAGAATGAACTGGTACATGTTGAAGTGTTGCTATGAGTTTGCTTGTTTGGTCTCCTTGTCCTTCCCGGGGATCCGGCTCTGGAGGACTACAAACAGGAGAAAGAAGAGACTGGAATAGGATAAGCATGTTTGCGCCTGCTCCTTAGTTTTTAGTTTTCACTCAATTTGAATGTCGGATTTAACCCTATAATCAAAATTTTGCATACTTATTCTACACAGCTCATACGCGGCAACGGTACCTCAGGTTTCTTAATATCATCTTATATAAATAGTTATATTGGGTTACACATTTTTCTTTTGTTTTCAAAGTTAACGCGAATAAATCGAACCTTTCTATGTCACACAATGACAACTTGGAATCTAGCACAACATTTTGAAGAAGAAAAAAAAAGATAGCCCATAGGGCTCAAAAACCGCGCGACTATGCCTACATTTCCGAATCGGGGAAAGTCTGATCATAATTAATCAAGTTATTGTTACACGTATACCGCAAAACCCACTCTGATAGCGAAACCAAGATCACTTAATATCTTTATGGTTCTGCTTTATCTTCAGATTTTAGTGTGGTGTACATATATGGAAGGAACTACCTAGGATGCTTTATCAAATATAATCGGACCTATTTTACCTGAAAGGTACTGTGGGGTAGGTACATCCAAGTCAATCATCCTTCTAAAGGTTACGGTTAAGAAACCGTTGCAAATGCCGTATGAATTTGGAAAGGCTATAAATAATCTTTCGAGCGATATTGAGATTACATCATGGCATCAGCTTTCGTATGTTATATAGAAAACTAGATCGATTAGCTTCAACATGCTACTGGTTCCAGTTGTATTGTAATAACACAATGGTGACAGACAAAGATACCTTTATCGTAAACTTGACTTTGGAAGGTAGGT
This sequence comes from Hanleya hanleyi, assembly GCA_036873755.1. NCBI lineage: Eukaryota > Metazoa > Mollusca > Polyplacophora > Lepidopleurida > Hanleyidae > Hanleya > Hanleya hanleyi. The sequence continues at coordinate 30,067 of JAVTVY010013042.1, forward strand.
CAAGTTCAGTAAACCTCAATAAGATTGGAATGAGTAAACTGAATTGCATATGTGGTGTACATCTAGAAAGGCTATATATGAAGCCTGAAGAAATATTGTGCTAACACGTTACCATATAAGTGACCTTATAAATAGATCAAGGTCAGTCATGTTCTATAAAATTCTTGCCATTGATAATGTGTGTATAGTATGGATTAGGAAAGAATATAGACGTTCTAGCAAATTGAATCGACAATCACTCTTTTATTTGACCTTTATTAACATATCAAGGTCATTCATCTTGAATGCAGTTCTGGCCAATAAGCAGATGCTGAGGTATAAATCTGGAAAGGTTAACTTTTATCCTTGAAGAAATATCATGCTTAAGATATCTATTTTTGCGTGTAATTTGACCTAGAAAAATAGGTCAAGGTCGGTATTCTTTAATAAGCTTCTGGTCCATTTGCCAGCCGCAACAGTTGTTTGAAGGTAGAGAGCCGACGCCGACAATACCCGTCGCTCAAAATTGGTCGATGGGTAAAAAAGGAGACAACGTTCTTTCGTGCGAAACATCAAGTATATTTAGATTATGGATGTTAATAGTTTCTCATTAACAATGCGCGAATGATCAGGAAAAACTGACTAAAAAGTGGCAAAATCTACCAGAGCAACACAGGTTGAAGCGGTAATAGGCGTAAATAGCTGGGAGCTGAAACATGTTAATCCAGTATGCTGCTGCCTATTTATGGGTTCTGAATATTTGACGGCTGAGTTAGGTCTAAGAAAACGACGCGTGTCCTGAATAATCTCAGGAGATAGAATTCAATTATCTAGTACAAAAACTTGTAAAACAAAATATCGCAATTTTGAATCTGATAAGGGTCTGGTAACCTTAAACATATCGGATGTGTACCCTGCACCATTTGTCGACTGGAAAGGATGGTTTCACGAGTTAAATACGATTCATTCAACAACATGTTTTATTTATCTTTTAAGACGAATTTGTCATTCAGGCAAGGATATTCTCAGCTCGGACTTCATAAAACAAACTCCTTACTTAGAAACTATAACTGAAATATTACTGAGCGCGACGTTCAAACTAATTCTCTCTCTCCCTACTTGGAATTCTAGAGATAATAGTTAAGAGTCTGTAATCGTGTAACCTTGCTCCTTTCAACACCTGGTCTTTCCTTCAGATCAATCTATAACAATTGTTATTGAGGAAAGGTGTGATTTCATCCAAAGACAGTTATTTGAGAGGGAATTGGCTGTGTGATCGATGATGTTGGCGGCGTGAAGTGATCAACTGACGAGGGCCACTTCAGTGTATAATGGTATTTTATTGCGGAAACAACGGAATAATTGCAATGATTTACCCCGGGAACACGAATGTCCAATAAACACAGGCGCTTCGAGATTTGTTTATCGTCAGACCGTTTCCCCCTTTATTTGTAGAACGAATTCCAAACCCGCACGATAATTTGGGGCTACAATGTCATCTACATGAAGTTACACTGGGGGTCCTTCTGTCCATTTTGATGTACAGAGAATATTAGGTGCATCACATATCTCATCTCTTATCTTCAGAATGACGCTGATTGAATAAGCTTGGATAAGCTCGGATTATAGACACCGTTCTTTGTCCACTCCTCGGGAAATTTACAAATTGTTACCACATTCACAACATTTGTTGCTATGCAGGTATCAAAATGATTTTATCTGAATTGGTATATACATGTCACATTGAAAAGGGAAGCAAAGGCTGCCCACGTGAAACTGTTGAGAATTTTGACTAACTGAATTGTGATCATGGCAACTACAGTACAAAACAACTGATATTCTAGGCAATTTCATCCCCGAAATTCCAGAATTTATATTTTTATTTCATACAGATTCAGAATTATTGACACGAAAATTCTTTCATGAACGAACGATCGGATCTGGGGCTCGCTAAAACAGTTTCGTTATTCTACGAGATAACAGTTAGTCTACGGAGATAACATATTCCGCACCATATCTTTGATCAATCTCTGCTCCAAAAATCTAAGATGCCCAACTGCATATTAAATTACATGGCATAAGATAGTTTGGGTCACTTTTGGGCTCAAGGCTACGAACTAGAGGAAAACTAGCCAAAACTAGTTTTTTTTCGTCCACGAGTTTTCAGAATGGGCTCAAAATCACCCCCAAGGTGATAAAATTAATAATGCAAGATCTCAGTGTTTTTCAGGTCCGGATCTGAAGCAGTGGGGAACAGTTTACAAGGGGCGAGGGAGAGATGAGGAATTCCCACCCGTTTTCGACTAGATCTGTTAGAAATCTCGAATAAATGTGACATTCGGTTAGCTGTTCATTGCCATATCCTAATCCTAAACAGGATATTGTCGCAAGAATTCTAAGCAGTGATAGTTAAAATTTGTATTGAGTGATGCGAGGACATGTTTTGAAAAATAACGCCAAATGAGGTTGGTAAGTTATGTCTGAACTTCGTAAGTGAACATGTATAATCAAATCTATCCCTGATACGTGTACATATTTGCATGTATATCTGAATGCCAAAACAGACTCCGAATTTGAAATGAGCAGCGCCACTTCATCTGGATGATTTTGTCTGGACGGGATAAGTTATCTTCGATGATGGGATAGGCTGTCCGCTGCCCGTCGTCCTGGTGTGTGGCGGCCCGTCTTTGGCATTGTGGGTTGTGTCCAGTGGAGTAAGATTCTGGTTTCCTGGAATTCTAGCCACGGTCCGGACCCCCTCCTCCCTCTTTGCTTCTGTGAAAGATGACTATCGAGTTGTCGAATGTCACGAGACGATCCCTGGAGTTGAGTGTTCCGGTGTCCATGCGTGGAACCCGTCGTGTGGACGGCAGTGTCCCGGTGTCCAAGCATGGGACCCGTCGTGTGGACGGGCCACCGGATCCGATGAGTTGATGGCTTGCTCCAGAGGTACGGCTGACAGAGGGACTGAAGTGGCTGTATCTGTAAACGACCACATTGCGTGATGTCTTGTACTGATGTGAGCAGTCCCAGTAAATTCCTGTAAATACCAAACATGTGTAGGGTGGTATGCGGGGGGTGAAGGGATTTTATTCTGCCAAATATTCAGTGATTACACATGATACATGATGTTACTATCCAATCTATATATTTCGGTCGAGGTCTACCAAATAATGTCAAGAAACCCAAGATCACCATGGCATCACGATCTTGGAAGGTAATTATGGTCTTTAATTGGTTTTTATTTTCATATTTCTTCCTAAAGAACTGCAAAAACTAATAAAAATGATACATACTACTCAGCTGTGGCAAAATAAATTATTTTCGTGAGCTTACAGCCAAAATAACTTGAGCAAAAGATGGACTTATTAAGTTCACAAATGTGATTTTCTGGGGACACCATGCGGCCGCCATTTTGAATTTTCTCATGAACATTTGCGCCTAGAATACTGCAATTAGGCTAAACATGGCCTAAACTATTCCGCCAGGCATAAACTATTCAGTCAAGAAGTTTCAGCTTGCTATCTGTCTTCTATACCGAAATAGCTTGGAAACTTTTGAAAAGTGCCCATGATTTCCCGCCTTGGTCAGGTAGGGTTACCGTTCACTGGTTGCCATATTATTCAGACTATTTTGCCACTCCATAACAGCACATGATCTGCTTCACTATATTAGATCAGCCATTGTGTAAAATTGGACAGGAATTGAACAGAAAGAAAGACCTGTAGTTTGACCAAGAGATCTTTCTTTGATCCTCATGGCTTTTCGTAGCTTTTGGGACGCCATCTTGGATTGCCCCACTTTTTGATACTTAGCTGCCACTCTGACATGGCCAGCAGGGTTTTTTGTCACCTACAGGTATCACGTGATAAGAAAAACATCATCAAGCTTTGCCCCTCAAGATGGTACCAATAAGTCGAATTTCGGGTCGTAGCTCATGGACTAGAACAATCTGACAAAGGTCATCTGGAACCAAATAATTTTGAGTACCTTGAAAGCTTACGCTATAGAATGCGTAGCGAAACCAGTCTGCAAAACCACCGCATACACGACGCAACGAAAACGCAAGTCAGGAACATGTTATGATCATATCAGGAGCTATTCAGAGAGTGATGACCAAGGAAGACCAATTTTCTGAACTTTTGCTGGAATATGTACTAATATTTTGTTATTATGATGAAAAGCTGAAAATCATATAGAATGAGAAGTGTATGTTCTGCAACAGTGAAACTAAAAGACTAGTGCACGTATTTTGGGAATGTACATTGTAGCATTCTCCCATTGTCAGAGTTTGTAACCTCCTAATCTGTCCGTGTAACACCCTCTCGCTGCACTGGGCAGAAAAACGCGGCGCGCATGCGCATTCAGTCTGTCAATTTTTATCGACACAGGGAGCAAGTATCTGCATACGAGGGAGATGGATAATGCACCTAGTATATCTTGTAAAAAATTAACAAGGTTTATGCTGAATTAGAAAACAGTGCACGCGGTGCAACGTCTTGTTCAGCTGTGACATGGGCAGTTCGTCATGTAAGAATCTTAAAGCAGGGAACGCAGTGTGCAATACAGCTTGCCAGGTAGTTTTTCCAGGTTCAACAAGGCTTCCTACCTGTAGTCCCCTATTGTGTTTTCTTCACATGACGAATAGGCCTTTGACATGCTGAGCTCATTCCGCGCACATGCGCAGAAGAGCTGCGCTTCGCGTTTTCAACCCTAGTGCAATCGGAGGATATATCTGACAGTAGGGGTCTACAGTCTGATGCCATGAGAATGTTTGTACAGAAATTATGAGAAATAATGAATTGGATTACCAGTAAAACTGATACCGCAATTGATAGGAATATAGTGAAACACTTCGACGGATACTTCGATAGATTGGATTGACAGATTAACATTGTTAGACGACACATGAGGCATGTAAACGTCATCCTTATCGCAGCAAGATTCTAAATATACAGCTGATAAAAGTAGTGAACGAGACACCCTCGGTACTATTCTGAGGGTGATACAGTGTCCTCCTGACATATAACTTCAACCTTAACGTAAGAAGATTCAAAACAACGTTGAAACACGAAATTATATGCTTTTAGAATATATAATCTTATCTAGCCTGGTTTTCGATACTGATTGACGATGTTGGCTGTGATAGTAAAGTGTCGATTACAATCAGATACTACTAGGTGAGATACATGTACAAACACCGCATGTTGATTTATGAGGTATGGCGAACTGATATTGCACAGTAGTAGTATTATTATTACCCTGACTGACACTTTCCCAGAAAACACACCCAGACAATATATCAAAATAGGAACAGTTGACCGTTCAACATTATGGGATTGCTTCTTTCTTCTGTAGGTTAATTGATAACGCAGATGAGTCTTCCGTTTTATGTATGGATCCTAGGACACAAACAATATGCTCACTATACTGATACGCAGGCGCGATCGGGCGTATTCAATCCCAGCAAATAATCGCTCTCTTTATTTGGAAGCGGGAATATTATACAGTCACAGTCAAGGGGTGGGAAGAGGATTAAGGTTTAACGTCGCGTTCAGCAATATTTCAGCTATATAGCGACGATCAAATAAAATTCTAAGTACTCAAGCCAATAACTTAGTAATCCAACACATTAAAACATACACACATTAAAACCGATTTCTCTCAAATAACCCAAGACACCGTCCTCCTTCACCCGACTAAACTGATTCCAAAATAGTCGCTCGATAAAAAGAATCTCTTACAATCTTAAAATCTATACAGTCGATAAGAGTATGTTTCACTGTGAGATCTTCATGGCATGGAATGCATCTTGAGACAATCAAAGCGTGACTGAGATACGACCTGGCAATTCACATGGATAAAAAATACGTGTCGGTGTTTTTAATGTTTTAAGAATAGAACATCGTGATGTCTTGTTACCGCCATCGTATGATGTTGACCGGTTATCTCTTACAGGAAACTCTTACCTTTTAGTGATCCTATATCATCTTCTAGTTAACACTGTTAACCTACCGGTTATTATTATTCTACATCCGATTCGGTTGTTTGAATCCGATCGTAAATTGAACGCTATTCGGTCTGGCCAATATGTGAATATTATTCTTTAGCTTGCTTTGGACTCTTTCGGCTTTTTACATCCAGACATTGACTGTTCCCTGGATGTTTATGTCTGGTCGAACAGATAGACGCATAGCATTAATCATAAATCTCGTAATTCACCTATTGGCCCGATAAACCCTCGAATTTGCATGTATTCTTGTTTTATACAGCGTCCAGTGTGTGTGATGTGGCAAGGGTCTGTTATTTTTTTTAGCAAAGTAGTATAATTGAAACATGTTCGTATAACCCAATTTAGCTGAGAACACTGTCACTAGTCGTTGTACAGATGGCGGTTTACAGAAACAGGGTACCACGGGATATCCCCCAAGTTTAAAGCACAAAATTTCAAACGGAAATGCGATAATTTCTTTGGTTTATTATGAAAATTTGGCTCATTTGGCTTCTGCTCCTACTCTCATGATGATTTTAATGTTTAGCATTACTATTTTCCCCGGTATCCGTCATAATTCAAAAGCTTACATGGTGGGCAAGAAGGGATAAAATAAAATCTAACCTGTGTCCGATACCTTGGCATGTCCGCCTTTCTCTGTGGTTCTCAAGTTTAACATGGCTCTGTTACCTTTGAGGTAAACTATGTTTTGACCACCGAAAGGATGCTTTTAAGCACTCGTGTTAACTTTTTGAACACAAGTCATTTTACTGAACACAGTACACGCTCAAAATGAATTGGGGAATTTTCTTCAAATCTCAGGTCATATTCACAACCAATTTTCATGATTTTTTTTATCTAGACAGTTGTGGTCATTTCCTGAATTTCAGACATATCGAATTCAGGGAATATGTTCGAAAGTTTAGGTTAAAATTGAGTTGTGATTAAATCTTTGGAGCAATTTAAAACTGCTCGTGATACTTGTAGCAGTAGAACCAGATGAGTTCACGCTTGTAACCTGGATGTTGAGTATGTGTCCAATAGCTGACGAGAGAGAGAGAGAATTAAGGTTTAACGTCGCGTTCAGCTGACGAAAACTTATTCATGATCAGATGGCATATTATTTAGAGAAACTTACAAAAAATGCAACACTCGGTGACCTCTGAAATCTTAGGCAGCAGTTTTGTTCAACATGTTCAATAAACATTACATCAGGATTTTTGGATATGCTGCTGGTGAGTCAAAATACATCTCCAAGATTATGGATCCAGTCGATGCACTTGTGGACATTGCTTCATATTTAGACGAAGGGTCGCATCAAGGCAGTTCTCGTTAAAGCCAGTGATATTTGTATCCTTTGGCTCAAAGAGAATCATTACGTTGTGACGATGATCAAAACATGTATCTGTAATCCCTTGGCAACATGTAAACAATTTCCCAGAAAAAAAGATGTACTAGAGACGGACACATTCCTATTGAAGTAGATGAAACTGCATCGATTACTCCAGGGGGACATAGAGGCAATCATTCTGATACATGATATACGATGCGAAGGCCATAATACAATGGGCACAGTAATGGACCCATGAAAGGATTTGAAGATTGAGCAATTCACAGGTATCTCTTAATGTGATCCATCGGAAATAACCCATGTACTTAAAGGTAATTAACATTCAATCTTACTTGCGACAAAATGTTAAGATTACTTAGATTGTCTTAGATTTCTGAATCGTCTAAGAGTAAATATATTCAAAGACATCTCTATCTCTCAAAGTTACATATAAAATTGTCAGATCAATTTGCTTTTCCTTCAGTAGACTCAGATGAGTTTTTTCAGAAATGATTTTAGAATGATATCCGTTTGGGTTCGGCGCTAATATAAATTCCTGGTCTTATCACTTGGTAAAACAATACATTTGCACAAAAACAATAATATAAGAATTGAACTTTCATATATAACAAAATCACAATACTTTGGGGTCTATTAGAAGTGTTGAGCTCTGTTTCAAAGAAACCGCGATTCAAATCGATAGAGGGGAAAATGAATGCCCGTCTGAGGATATACACTTCTGGCTCGTTGGATGGAAATACGTTTGACCGTGGTGCTGAATCAAAGAAGCGTTGCGGTTCAACTCGAAGAGTTAACCTGAATGCCAATACACCTCCCACAAGAACTGATGCGAAATGCACCAATTCACCGACGTGCCCCAATGAACAAAGTGCACGTACATGGCCTAAATTGTCGTCAGATTTGCAACTGCTACAGTAAGTAATTTTTCTTTGAAAAACATGAACATCTGAACAAATAGGCTTTCTTTTCTATGTTTTGCTGGTGTAATTATTCCGATCTTACTTTAACCACAATGTTTTGACGGGCATTTTATCTGTCGGGCTGAACTAGATAACACTAGCACACAAAACAGTTCGGAGTATTAGCCAGGCGAGAGTCGTCGACCAGATTTGTGCTTTGCCTAACTAAACCACTCGTCCGACATTACTGGTGAGCCTTTTCTTCTGATTTATAGACCCGTTAAAAGGGATTCTGGCTTTGTTGAGCTTATTCCCCAGCCACGGGTTCTTTACCACGATGTCCGTATATAGTGCACTAAATCAAGAGGTGAGATGGTCAAATTGCTTTTCACAGCTTGTACATTAACAATAAACCAATTGGAGACGTATACCAAGGTGAAGACTCAATGAGAAGACGTGATATGTCCACAGGAGTTAGATCTTGGCGATTACCGTCATGTGAATGACATATAATGTCACGATAATATTATCAGGGGATAAAGTAGCAACTTGGTGAAAAGTTTGGGCTTTTCTTACGAGTACGCTTTACCCTACCTCATTGTTGTAGTTCGATTTTTAATAACGTCATAAAACATTATTGCATAAACTGGTTTGGCAGGTTATATACCCAACAACCAGCGACTTCGTCGAATTTCCCAGAATGATCTCGCACATCTTGACCTTGTTTGGTGTCCTTATTTCCGGCAAATAAATGGGAGAAAGAACCGACTGGAATAAGATACGCATGTTTGCGCTTGCGCGTTATCACAATCGTCCAACTGACTCACTGTGGATCGGACACCAAAGCCGATATACTGACTGTCTATTGATCGACTCTACTCCAAAATAAAGGGCCACAGCCACTTTTAGTTTTCATTCAATTCGAATGCTGGATTTGACCCCAATAATCAAAATTTGGCCTACTTATTCTACACAATTCATACTTGACAACGGAAACGCTGGTTTCTTAATATCGCGTTATATAAAAATTTGTATTGGGCTACATGTTTTTGTTTTTATTTTCAAAGTTAGCGCGAAGAAACCGACACTTTCCATGTCATAAAATAACAACTTGGAAACCAGGACAAAATTTCCCCAAAATATCCCATAGGCCAAAATCACTTATTATCTTTAGAGTTCTGGTCTATCGTCAGATTCTAGCGTTGTGTACACATATCGAAGGACTGCCTAGGATTCTTTATGGGATATAGTCTGACCTATTTTATCCGAAAGGTACTGTAGGGAGACTAAATCAAAGTCAATCATCCATCTTCAGGTTATGGTCAATAAACCGTCATGGCATCAGCTTTTGTCAAGGATTTATCCTGAAAAATATATTGATTAGCTGCAATATGATACTGGTTCCAGTTGTATTGTGATAACACCAATGACGGACAGGGAAACGTGCCTTTATCTTAAACTTCACAGTGGAAATTAGGTCAAGGTCAGTAAACTTCAAAACGTTGGGGGTGAGTGCGCTGAATTGCATGTGGTGTAAATCTAGGACGGCTAAAGTCTGAGGATATATTGTGCTAAGAGCGTTACCATATAAGTGACCTCAAAACCTCAGTAATGTTCGATAAAATTCTGGTCAATGAGCAGGAGTGTATGTATTCTGGATTAGGAAAGAATAGCTCTAATCCTTTAATAGATGAACTAGCAAAATTGAATAGACAGTCGTCATATTATTTGACCTTCATTAATAGATCAAGGTCAAGGTCAGAATTAGAATATATAATCTTATCTAGCCTGGTTTTCGATACTGATTGATGATGTTGGCTGTGATCGTGAAGTGTCGATTACAATAGGCTCTAACAGATACTACTAGGTGAGATACATGTGCAAACACGGTATATCGACATACCTGATTGATCTGGTGCATTTGATTCATGAGGTATGGCCAAACTGATATTTCACACTAGTAGTAATATTATTACCCTGACTGGCACTTTCCCAGAAAACATATCGAGACAATATATCAAAATAGGAACAGTTGACCGTTCAACACTATGGGATTGATTTTTTTCTTCTGCAGGTTAATTGATAACCCAGCTAAGTCTTCCATTTTATGTGTGGATCCTAGGACACAACCAATCTGCTCACTATACTGATACGCAGACTCGATCGGGCGTATTCAATCCCAGCAAATAATCGCTTTCTTTATTTGGAGGGGGGAATATCTTACAGTCACTATCAAAGCGTGATTGAGATACATTATACTCTAGAAAACGACCTGGCAATTCATATGGATAAAACCACCAGTACCAGTGCTTATACTAGCTTATAGCTAGCAGAAATTGCCCTTTAGCTCAGTCGGTAGAGCGTTGGTATGACAAGTAAGAGGACCCCGGATCGAATCCCGATAGCGCCTAAAAATCTTCATCCTTTACAGAATGTTTTACGAATGGAACATCGTGATGTCTTGCTGCCGCCATCGTATGCTGATGTGCGGCAATCTCTTACAGGAAGCTCTCACCTTTTAGTGATTCTGTATCATCTCCTGGTTAGTTAACCTACCGGTTATTATTATTCTACATCCTGGTTTTTGAATCGAATCGTAAATTGAACGCTATTCGGTCTGGCCAATGTGTGAGTATTATTCTTTAGCTTGTTTTGGACTCTTTCGGCTTTTTACATTCAGACATTGATTGATCCCTAGATGTTTATGTCTGGTCGAACAGATAGAAGCATAGCATTAATCATAAATCTCGTAATTCAGCTAGTGGCCCGATAAACCCTCGAATTTGCATGTATTCTTGTTTTATACAGCACCCAGTGTGTGATGTGGCAGGGGTCTGTTATTTTTTTTTTAGCAACGTAGTATAATTTAAACATGTTCGTATAGCCCAGGTTAGCTGAGAACACCGTCAGTAGTCGTTGTACAGATGACGTTTTATAGAAACAGTGCAGCACGGGTTATCACTAGTGTTAAAGCACAAATTTCCAAGGGGTGAGTAGTAGGGTTTAACATCGTTTTAAACCTTGTTTCTGTCATATCACGACGGTGCCTACATGCGCCAGAACACGAGAGTGTCCACAGTTCCTATTATCCTGGACACTCATCAGCCCAGCCAGTACAGCACCCGGTCACCCATCCAAGTATTGACCGGGCTCAACATTGCTTAACTCCGGTGATCTGACAAGAACCGGTGTGCCCAAAATGATACGAACGGAAATGCGATGATTTCATTGGTTTATTATGAAAATTTGGCTCATTCGGTTTCTGTTCTTACTCTCATTGTGATTGTAATGTTTAGCATTATTATTTTCCCCGGTATCCGTCATAATTCAAAAGCTTACATGGTATCTCGGCATGTCCGCCTTTCTCGGTGGTTCTCAAGTTTAACATGTTTCAGTTACTTTTAGTTTCAGTTACCTTTGAGGTAAAGTATGCTTTGAACACAGAAAGGATGCTTTTAAGCACTCGTGTTAACTTTTTGAACACAAGTCAATATTTTACTGAACATCGTACCCGCTCAAAATGAATCGGGGAATTTTCTTCAAATCCCAGGTCACATTCACAACCCATTTTCATGATTTTTGATCTAGCCACAGTCATGGTAATTTCCTAAATTTCAGACATATCGAATTCAGGGAATATGTTCGAAAGTTTAGGTTAAAATTGAGTTGTGATTAAATCTCTGGAGCACTTTGAAACTGTTCGTGATACTTGTAGCAGTAGAACCAGATGAATTCATTCTTGTAACCTGGATGTTGAACATGTGTCCAATAGCTGACGAGAGGGTGAGAGAGAGCTTTGTATCTATGGTTTATGGGGAAGTTGAGGCGTCCATTCACCGAGACTATGGGAAACTTTTGGTTTATGGGCAACTCTCTCTTGGTCCATAAACCTTTTTTGTTATTCCACTGTATTTGTGGAGGACAATCTGTTGATTGGATACATTTAACACGTGATGAATTACGAAAGCTTCCTTCTTGTTTAAAGAGTCTATTTTTCCAAAAGTGTTGTAACTCATTTGATCTATTTTCAATATGCACAGAGTTACTTCCTTGGACCATGGCTTTAGGGTGCATTTCACACTAGCCACAGTTTCGCATAAAGTGCCCCACTAATTTCGTAATCCGCCCGTTTTTTGAGAGCATGATAATTCTTCTTCCCTTTTAACTAAGTGATCTATAATACCATCCTGTTGGACGTCGCCATTCTTCCAAACGGGTATATAATGGTTACTCGCACCTACGCGCCACTACAGAATTAATCGTTCCGGCAAGTGACAGGCCAAAATCCGCACCTTTTCGAGGTGCAAAAAAGATGATTCCTTTATGGCGATAAAACTTTACAGAAAATGAGTAGGTCGACCCCCTGTTATTTTTTTTCGCTATTTTGAATTTTTTTCTCTGATGTCATCTTATTTTATCCTCTCTTTTAATACCCAAACTATTTGATCTCACCGATGCTTCATAAACGGCTTTCTCTTGCTTTCCCCGTGAAAGTATTATCTCCGAAATGTGTTCCCATGAACACTTTTCTCGGTTGTGTCTTTATGTGCTGTCTTTTCAAAAGCTAGAGAGAGAAACAGGTTTAAACTGGGTTACCGCCCAGAAGTGATGTGTAGCACGTGATAAGACGAGATCTGTGACACTGGCGGAGCTGGGAAGCACACTCCTCACATCACTGTTTTTTACAGCTGGTTCATAAACCTCCAAACTCGACCAATAGAGAGAGAGAGAGAGAGAGAGAGAGAGAGAGAGAGATTGTTCTTGTCCAATGAGAAGCCAACATTTCGGAGAGAGAGAGAATTAAAGTTCAACGTCGCGTTCAGCTGACGAAAACTTGTTCATGATCAGATGGCATATTATTTGAGAAACGTACAAAACATGTAACACTCGGCGACCTATAAAGGCATAGGCAGCAGTTATGTTCAACTATAGGACATGTTCAATAAACATCACATCAGATTTTTTGGATATCCTGCAGGCGAGTCAAAATACATCTCCAATATCATGGATTCAGTCGATGCACTTTGGACATTGCTTCATATTTAGACAAAGGGTCGCATCAAGGCAGTTCTCGTTAAAGCCAGTGATATTTGTATCCTTTGGCTCAAAGAGAATCATTGACGTTGTGACGATGATCAAAACATGTATCTGTAATCCCTTGGCAAGGTGTAAACAATTTCTCAGACTAAAGATATACTAGAGACGGACAAATTCCTATTGAAGTAGATGAAACTGCATCGATTACTCCAGGGGGGACATGAATGCAATCAGTCTGATAGATGATATACGATTCGAAGGCCATAATAAAATGGGCACAGTAATGGACCCATGAAAGGATTTGAAGATTGAGCAATGCACAGGTATCTCTTAATGTGATCCATCGGAAATAACCATGCACTTAAAGGTAATTAACATTCAATCTTACTTGCGAAAAAATGTTAAGATTACTTAGATTGTCTTAGATTTCTGAATCGTCTAAGAGTAAATATATTCGAAGACATCTCTGTCTCTCAAAACTGTCATATCGATTTGCTTTTCCTTCAGTAGACCCTGATGAGTTTTTCAAAATTAATTTTAGAAGGATATCCGTTTGGGTTCGGCGCTCATATAAATTCCTGATATTATCACTAACTTATATTATTTCTTGGTAAAACAAAACAATAATATAAGAATTGAACTTGCATATATAACAAAATCACAGTACGTTTGAGTCTATTAGAAGTGTTGAGCTCTGTTTCAAAGAAGCCGCGATTCAAATCGATAGAGGGGAAATGAATGCCCGTCTGAGGATATACACTTCTGGCTCGTTGGAAGGAAATACGTTTGACCGTGTTGCTGAATCAAAGAAGCGTTGCGGTCCAACTCAGAGAGTTAACCTGAATGGCAATACACCTCCAACGAGAACAGATGCGAGTTGTGTGCTGTTCGGATTATAAGCCAGGCAAGAGTCGAGCAGATTCGTGCTTTGCCTAACTAAACCACTCGTCTGACATTACTGGTGACCCTTTTCTCTCGATTTATAGACCCGTTAAAAGAGATTCTGGCTTTGTTGAGGTTATTCCCCAGTCACGCGTTCTTTATCACGATGTCCGTATATTGTGCACTAAATCAAGGGGTGAGATGGTCAAATCGCTTTTTACAGCTTGTACATTAACAATAAACCAATTGGATACGTATTCCAAGGTGAAGGCTCAATGAAAAAACGTGATATGTCCACAGCAATTAGATCTTAGCGATTACCGTCATGTGAAGGACAGATAATTACAACACATATAAGGGAAGTGGGAAGAGGTGCCGACATACTGACTGCGTCACATGACTTCACAGAATAGTATTCTGGTTAACCTATTCTAAAGCACATACCAAGAATCTAGCGATTCGTGATATGGGTTGTATCCCAGGTACGCTTTTATTGTACCTGTTCATATGGCAACTTGGATGATATGACCACACGGTAACATGTCACGATAACATCGCCAGGGGATAAAGTAGCAACTTGGTGAAAACGAATATATTCTTACGAATATGCTTTAAACAATACCTTATTGTTTGTTGTTCGAGTTTTAAAAACGTCATAAAACATTATTGTATCAACTGGTTTGGCATGTTATATACACAACAACCGGCGACTTTGTTTGGTGTCCTTCTCATTTCAGGCAAATAAATGGGAGAAAGAACCGACTGGAATAAGATTGCGCGTTATCACAATCGTCCAATTGACTCACTGTGGATCGGACACCAAAGCCGATATACTGACTGTCTAATAGTCGACTCTACTCGACAATAAAGGCCCACAGCCACTTTTAGTTTTCATTCAATTCGAATGTTGGATTTGACCCCAATAATCAAAATTTGGCCTACTTATTCTACACAATACATACTTGACAACGGAACCGCTGGTTTCTTAATATCGCGTTATATAAAAATTTGTATTGGGTTACATGTTTTTTTTTGTTTTCAAAGTTAACGCGAAGAAACCGACCCTTTCTATGTCATACAATAACAACTTGGAAACCAGGACAAAATTTCCAAAAAATATCCCATTGGCGCCAAAACCGCTCAGCTATGACTATATTGCTGAACCAGGGCAGTTTGGTCATAATCTAGTTATTGATATACACGTACCGAAAAACTCTTTCGAAACTAGGCCAAAATCACTTATTATCTTTAGAGTTCTGGTCTATCGTCAGATTCTAGCGTTGTGTACACATATGGAAGGACAGCCTAGGATACTTTATGGGATATTGTCTGACCTATTTTAGCCGAAAGGTACTGTAGGAAGAGTAAATCAAAGTCAATTATCCTTCTTAAGATTATGGTCAATAAACCGTCATGGCATCAGCCTTTGTCAAGTATTTTATCCTGAAAAATATATTGATATGATACTGGTTCCAGCTGCATTGTGATAACACCAATGGCGGACAGGCAAACGTGCCTTTATCTTAAACTTCACAGTGGAAATTAGGTCAAGGTCATCAAACTTCAATACGTTTGGGATGAGTTCGCTGAATTGCATGTGGTGTAAATATAGAATGGCTAATTAAAGTCTGAGGATATATTGTGCTAAGAGCGTTACCATATAAGTGACCTTAAAACTAGGTCAAGTCATTTTCGATAAAAATTCTGGTCAATGAGCATGAGTTTATGTAATCTGGATTAGGGAAGAATAGCTCTAATCCTTTTATAGATGTACTAACAATATTGAGTAGACAGTCATCATATTATTGGACCTCCATTAATAGATCAAGGTCAAGGTCACTGAAGTTATGGTCAAATAAGCCGATGCATCTTTGGTATCAATCTAGAAAGGTTAGCTTTAATCCTTGGAGAAATATGATGCTAAAAGTATCAACTGGTCCATTGCCAGCTGCAAAAGTTATGTGAACTTTGGAGAGCCGACGAAGAAAATACCCTTCGTCCAAAATTGGTCGAAGGGTTAGAAACGAGACCATGTTTTTCAGTGCGATACAACAAGTACAATTAGATTGTGCCAGTTAACAGTTTCTGTTGAACATTGCGCGTATTATTATAAACAATGACAATCAAATCCAACAAAGCACACAGGTTAAAGCGGAAATTAGGCGTTAATAGCTGAGGGCTGGCACATGTTAATCCTGTATGCTGCTGCTTATTTATGGGTTTCAAATATTAGACGGCTGAGATTAGGCATGAGAAAACGAAGTGTGTCCTGAACGATCACAGCAGGAGAGGACTTCAATTATCTAGTCAAAAAAGGGGTAAAACAAAATATCACAATTTTGAATCTCATAGGGTCTGGTAACCTCAAACATAGCGGATGGGTATCATGTCACCAGTTGGAAAGGCTGGTCTCCCGCTTTTGATAGGATTCATTCAACAACATGTTTTATTTATCTTTTAAGACAAATTTGTCATTTCAGGCAAGAACATTCTCAGCTGAGAGTTGTTTTTAATCAGGATGCACATGCGCAAATTTGTGATGGATGATGTTAGCGACGTGAAGTGATCCACTGTAGAGGCCACTCTCAGTATATAATGGTATTTAATTGCGGAAACTACTGAATAATTTCACTGATTTACCCCGGAAACACGAATGTCCAATAAACACCGGCGTTTTGAGATTTGTGTATCGTCATTGCGTTTCCCCCTTTTTATGTAGAACGGATTCGGAACCGGCACGATAATTTGGGGCTAATATGTCATCCGCATGAAGTTACATTGGGTGTCCATGTGCCCATTCTGATATACAGAGAATATTAGGTGCATGGAGACTATTATCTTCAGAATGACGATAATTAGAAAAGCTAGCTCGCATTATAGGTACAGCTCGTATGAATTGTCCACTCCGCGGAGTGGACAATTACAACATATGTTGCAGTGCAGCTATCAAATGATTCTGACTAATTTGGTATATACATGCCACATCGATGAGGGAAGCAAAGGCTGCCCACGCGACACTATTGAGCATTTTTACTAACTGGCTTGTCATCATGGTAACCACAGTACAAAACAACTGCTATTCTGGAAAATTAATTCCCGAAATGACAGAATTTATATTTTTATTCTATACACATTTGAAATTGGTGCTAACCGTCATACGAAATAGGTATTTTGATTATGGACGCGGAAATTCTTTTATGGACGAATTATCGGATCTGACGTTTGCTATCAATAAAAACAGTTTCGTTTATCTGGAGTTTATGGAGATAAAAATTTTCGTACCAAAAAACTGCATAGTATATTACATTGTGGAAAATAATTATTTGGTATAAACTAGTTTGGGTCACTGTTGCGCTAGAACTTACGTTTTGTTACGGCCACGATTTCGCCATATCAGATTAACCCATCATAATCTGATCGGTGAGTTATTCGAGTAGGCTTAACATGACCACAAAATGATAAGATTCATAAAGCAATCCCTCAGTATTTCTCAGTTCTGGATATGAAGTAGTGGGAAAACTTTCACGAAGGGGGCGGAAGGATGTGGGGGTTGAGGAATATTCAGTTCATATGCACTATTTTGATTAGGTGATCAACAGCATCTCATAATAGCCGTAAACAGGATATTGCCGCAAGGGTCATAATAATTAGTGATGGATAAAATTTGTGATGAATGATGCGATGATATTTATTTAAAACATAACGCCGAGTGAGGTTGATAATTTATGTCTGAACTGAGTAAGCGTACATGTATGTTCAAAATCTATGCCGGATACGTGTACATATTTGCATGTGTATCTGAGTGTCAAAACGGACTTAAAATTTGTAATTAGCAGGAAGATTTCAAAACTTTCCGAACAACCTGACAAAGGTCATCTGGAACCAAAGAATTCTGAGTACCGTGAAAGGTTATTACTCTATAGAATTCGTGGCGAAATCGGTACAAACGAAACATATTCTTATCGACTGTATGGATTTTAAGATTTTAAGAGATTCTTTTTATCGAGCAGCTACTTTGGAAAATTGTTGTTTTAACATGTGTTTATGTTTTTATGCGTTGGATTACTAAGTTATTAACCTGAATACTTAGAATGTTGTATGATCGTCGCTATATAGCTGAAATATTGCTGAACGTGATGTTAAACCTTAATTCTCTCTCTCTCTCTCTCTCTCAAATGCGAAATTACTTCCCACACAATGCAAAGCGAAACCCCCCATGAAGTCAGAAATATGTTAGGATCATTTATTAGGAGTTATTCAGTGAGTGGTGCTCATGGAAGACCAAATTTTCGGAACGTTTTCTGGAATATATACTCACATTTAGAAATGATGATGAAAAGATGAAAATCACGCAGAACGGGAAGTGTAACATCTGCAACAGTGACAATGAATCTCTAGTGCACGTATTTTAGGAATGTACATTCTAGCATTCTCTCATTGTCAGAGTTTGCAACTCCATCAACTGTTGGTGTAACACCCTCAATTTTGATCGAGGCAGGGAGCATGTATGTGTATACGATCGAGAGAGATGGCAAATTTGTCTGGTATATTTTGAAACAAAAATTAACAAGTTTTATGCTAAAGGATTACACAAGATTACACGGTTCAACGTCTCGTTTAACTGTAACTTGCTGAGCCCACTCCTCTCCGTATACAAGCGGACTATTGTGATTGGCCGAGAGTTATGCGCAGAAAAGCTTAAAAGAAATATTACTCCAGTGCAATCAGAGGGTATATCTGACAGTAGAAGGGATACAATCTGGTGCCACGAGAGTTAATGTTGAGGAATTGTGGAAAATAATGAATGGTTTACCAGCAAAACTGATACATCAATTGATAGTAATTTGATGGACTAAGAAAATTGGGGGGAAAATCCCAGTTTTCTTAAACGCTTTACTGGCTTCATTTCTTACTCTCATGAATAATTGAATAATTAGCCTTACTACTCGCCTGGTATCATAATTCAAGAGGCTTACATGCGGGTGAAAGGGATGAAACTAAATCAAAGATGCACACCATGTCGTATACTCAGTGCTTTGCGTACTCAGAGTTAACGGCACCGACATATATGTCTTGTTTAGTATGCATCAATATTGGTATTGACTTTGATAAATGAAGGACGCTTCTCGCTGAAATTATTCAGCAAAAAGTTTTCAGCACTGACTACCTCAATGGGTGCGATAGTTTTCAATCAGTGAAGTGACAGTAATCTATATTTGAAGAAGTTCCTAATTAAAGTAATACATCATCCGTTGGAGAGCAGTAAACACAAAATTCAATCTTCTATGACATCTTACAATAATCTACACCTATAATATATCAAGTTGAGTTGACTGTTATTGCGCAATTCTTCCTTGTCCGGCTTCTGGTTAGTTGTATATGTATAGAAGAATGATGAAACGGGTGCCATAAACTTTTATTGGCAATTGAAAGGTCGAAAGAGATCGATATACGTGATAGGCGCATTCCTACCATAGCGCCTTATAAGATGTTGTTTTGAGGGTTTAGGGTTACATGATTGTCTGAGTAGCCCGTTACTATAACTCTTTATTCGGTGCCAACTGTCTCATTTTCAGTATTACCAGGATCGAGAAGGTTCCAGCTTACATTATAGAGTGTCCCGCATTGTATTAATCTCTTTTTGGAAGGAATCCATTGGGAGCCAGAGTAAACCTTGAGCCAACCACGACCGGCGAAATGAGAAGAATTGAATCCCTTCAAAAACAGGCATCGGGTCAGACGTCTGTTATCAATTGAGAGAAATACAAAGAATTCTTTGACGCTATATATCACCAGTTTCAACAGCCAGATAATATAAAAAAATGTCCAATAATAGCCAATTCAAATCGAAGCAACGTGTCGAGCAATATCCCACTTACCGAAACGGACGCAGTTAGAGAACACTATCTCTTATATTGTTCAGGTAAACTTACTCCCAGGATATAAGACTTTACTATAAAGTATTTTATATTTTGAGCCTCTCGATTTACTATACTGTGCGAACGAAAGAACCATAGACATTGATATAGTTGTTAGTTTACAAACCGAAAAGGTTCTCAGGATAATTGAAATTATATCATATACCTGCTGGAACTTAATAAATGATGAGTACAAGTGTTATTTTTCTGAAATTTAAAATGTCAGTTCATAAACGAACAGCTTTGCCCAGTTGCACACACAAGATAAGTTTTCTTTATTTTTTTTATTGTTTAGGTGCTTCACAACAGTTGTATTATTATACTGATTTTATGTTGTACCTCTAAATTTTCCATATGCATTCGGCGAATATATGAGAGACACACTAAACGCTTTATAGATTTATAGCCATATGGTTAGCTTGGATCCTAAAACTCCAAAAATAAAGTGTAAATCATATAAAGAGGCAAGACAATCTCGTTCCTTGCAGGAGAAAAGTGCTCAAGAGGTGATGTTCGACATAAAAGAAAAAGTAAAAAAAACCCATCGTGCATAAATGTTCGATCGAATGTCCATTACGGTGTTTCGTTACCTTTCACACGCAATGTTCTACTTCGAAAAATAGCATATGCAAAAGATCATATATTTTGAGAATATGTTTTTTATATAAATAAGAGAAGCTTAGAAATAACATGGATTTCAATAGGATTTGAACATTTACCACAGGTCATAAATTAGACACAAAAATAGGTCGTTCACCATGTCAATTTTTGCCGGATTTCAATAGGATTTGAGGGTTCGATCAAAACATTTACCACAGGTAATAAATTAGCCACAAAAATAGGCCGTTCACCTTGTCAATTTTTGCCGGATTTCAATAGGATTTGAGGGTTCGATCAAAACATTTACCACAGGTAATAAATTAGCCACAAAAATAGGTCGTTCACCTGGTCAATTTTTGCCGAAATCGCATGTTAATGTGATCGTAAACACTCAAGTAAAGTTTCCATCAAATGAAAGACCATTGCAAACAGTGTGGCAAAATATTTATTGTAATTTTTTACGATTTTATTACACAGAGTAAACTGCAAATAAAGTATGGTATTCTATGCTGGTCTGTTGCAATCATATTTAGGTCCAGTGACGTCACACTACCTTAATACATATATTTCAAACTGTGTATGCACTTTCCAATGCTTTATTCAAGCTTAAGGTGTGTACACTTTGAGTTTCATCACAGACCCACTGTTCCAATGTGCATGTTTCACCAAAATCTGGGAGATGGTAACTCGTAAGGGTCAAGTCGATTTGAATCTTGCATTTAATTTCCCAGATTTTGGGGAAACCTGCACATTGGAACAGTGGGTCTGTGATGAAACTCAAAGTGTACACATCTTAAGCTTGAATATGGCATTGGAATGTGCATACACAGTTTGAAATATATGTATTAATGCAGTGTGACGTCACTGGACCTAAATATGATTGCAACAGACCACCATAGAATACCATACTTTATTTGCAGTTTACTCTGTGTAATAAAATCGTAAAAAATTACAATAAATATTTTCCGACACAGTTCGCAATGGTCTTGCATTTGATGGAAACTATACTTGAGCGTTTACAATCACTTTAAAAGAAAGGAGAATCCCTCAAATCCAAAGTGTAGATTGATGAAAATCAAGTGTAAATTTGAGGTTTTTTCCGTCAGATAGCTGGATATTTAGCTGCTGATGAGTTTTAAAAAGTATATAACGGAAAGAAAGTAGGATTATCCTTTCATGATTTTCCATTCATTAAATATATATATAAGAGAAAACTGTCAATCCTCAATGTCAGTTTAGCATTTGAGCCATGTGTTTCTCTTATGTCATGCGGGTGTATCATGAGAGGATGCCATGACTATCATGTGACATGTAGCATGTAAGGGTAGCTTGTGACTGCCACATGAACATGCTTCGTGTTTACATGAGTGTATCCTGTGACAATGAGTGTGTCTCTGCGTGGCAATTCAATGCCACTATATGTTTAGTGTATATAGGGACATGATTGTATCAGGTAAGTGCCGCTTGAGTGCGTTAACCTAGTTTGGAACCTGTTTACCATACACACCTGCATCAAAAGTACCTCTCTGTGGAATTCTTGTGGGAATTCGAAGAAATTCTGTCTCCATTACCTCGTGCTCGATGGGATGCGATCATTCTCTTTAAACTGAGGCCATCTCCGCTGCATAATAACTTTGTCTTCAATAACACTCACATACTGATACAGGTGTTTTATTATCTTCATGCAGCCACTAATGGAGGCAGGATCTTCATCAACACCACCAATGTGTACCTGAGATTAATAAAGTGACAAAATATATAAACCAGTAGCAAAGATTTTTTTCAGTATTTATCTATCACGAACATGACATTGGTTTTAACCTTAGCATATTAGTTCACAGTCGTCATTCATTGTAGAATTAC
>JAVTVY010013044.1:0-58209 GCA_036873755.1 Hanleya hanleyi
TATTATGGTTTTACAAATTATTTCTCAAGTTTCTGAAGTATTTTCCATGTTTCTAAGAGAAAATTGAGTGCAAAATTACCAATAATTTGACTTGGTTACATCGTTTATTTGCATTTTCCCGCGTTTCTGCTATCATTGGAAAGCGGAAAAGTAACCACGGCCTTCATATTGCCGAATGGATGACCATTATTAAGAAGAAATATGTTAATTTTGAGTTTTGTTCTCGAAAATCCTGCTAGAATTGGCAAAATTGATCAAAACAAAGATGGGGTAGGGGGAAAGTTATCGGTCGGATTTCCCAAAATAATATGTATAACTGGCAAGTGTTGTATACCGCCATACTCGCAAATACTCTGAGATTACGATACATGTGAATAATTAATTTCGTTAAAAACATCCTGCCCCTTAAGGTGGTCCTCCGCAGTTTCGTAGTAATGGCCCCTCTCTAATTTCATAATACGATAGACTGCCCTTGTTCTGCTACATCATAATTTTTCTTGTCTTCTTAATAGCTTATATCTATAATGCCATCCTGTTCAGCATTATCAACGCTGCAAACGAGTACGTACAAATCGAGTGCTGGCTTCGTCTACACGCTGATCGGGATCATGGAGTAAAGTTTGTCCTGCCTCAGTTATGTCCCTTGGGTGTGCCTAAAAATCGGGACTCATTTACGGGAAGAAAATCTGACAAAAAACGGTTAGGTTTTCACCCCCTTTTTTTTGCCTTTTTAAGTTGAGACCGGACCAGGGAACGTGAGTAAGAAGTTTAATTGAAATCGCTCTTACAGATTTTTCTGGAAATTGAGCCGAATTTGACCATTTTCGACATTTTTAAGGGGTTTTCTAGGAAAAATGAAGCAAGCATGGAGAAGAATGTTCGAGTTAAATTTTTCTATAACATAGCAGTGTTATACCTTAAAATAATAGTTTCATCATGCTCTTTCAGAAAATATATACATATAAGTGATTTGGGTTGAAGGTTTTGCGACAACTGGTGGCCGAAAAACGGACCCATAGTCTATTCCATGCCGAATAAAAGAATCTCCGGAGTGCACCCTAGGTATCCAGACTACATCATACAAAGCATTCGCAACTTCTCGGGGATCTCCGGTTTGAGATGTCGAATCAGTCCCCTTCGTAGATTTCCGCTCCGGAGTTCCGAATGCATACAAAGGTTGCATTAGTCTGGATACCTAACCCACATTACGCTACGTCATCCTTCGCTGCATATAGGGTTAGGCCTTGGCCGGCATTTTGTTGACGCGACCTTGACCCCTTGAGCCGAATCACGTGACTTGCGAAGACGCAGAAGTTGTCAACATTGCAACAGCAGGTTGGTGTCTTTTATGTCAGTTTTTATGTAATCTATGGTAATAGATTTACATTATGGGGGCATGAATTCGAGTATAAAGATATCCTTCCGCCGTCCGACCAACGTACATATCCTAAAGAAAGAGTTCTTGAGCTCATCCTTGATATTGTCTGTATTTTCTGTTTATCGTGATATTGTTTTATTTCTTGAGTTTATTACTTTAACAATAGATATGTTACTATGCTCTTTTGTATCTTAAAGTGTTGTCTTACAGCGTTTTGCTTGTCCCAGTGTATCAGTTCGCGGGTAAAATGTACTAAACATGCACGGGGTTGTCCTCGAGTGATTTGACTTGATCACTGCTGCGAACCTATTCTTCTTCTATGATTCGTCTTAGTTGGATAGAGGCGCTATAATACATTCTTTTAATCACTCTCTTGTTCGTAATGTTTCCGTAAAATATTCTTGACAACCCGTGTTGCAAGGCAGGTTATTTTTTTGCCGAGTTCGAGTGCACCATTTCCCATTAATTTACGGTACAGTATGTGGGTTGACAAGAATCGAGTTTTTCCCTCCGAGATCACAGGTTAGTTTGTAGCCCCTCAGTCGTGTACGCTGATTAAAATAGTCTCTCCCCTCTCAATGCTGAATTAAGCTATACTCTGTAGATTTCTATGGACGGGTTAGGGGCACGGTTCTATGTCTGGACAGGCTGCAGGTCAGTGTAAAATAATGAGATCAACCGGGAGACGGGGGTGTTTGTGGCGAAAGTTTAAACTGGTGTCTGATTCTTCAATGAAATAGATATGCATTGCCCTGAAAGCGTAATAATGTTTCATTAATGTAAAAAGTATAAAGAGTGTCGTTTATCCGAGCAGAAGATCCCGAGAGAAGCAATCTCTTTTGTTGAAAGACATCTTCCACAACTTGTTGCCCTCCTCCCCCAAGTAATTGGGTCATAGCATATAGGCTCTACTGATCAGCTGTCCACGTGCGACCCTTTTACGATACGATATTTTATTTTATTACGATCATATGCATTGTACATAGATCAAGGGGAGATTACTCCCAATAACATTTCAAGTGAACAAGAGAAAGTTGTGGAACAATAATAACAATCAAATTCCTGCCCGCCCCCTATGCCGTTCGAAAAATTAGCAGAAACAGGGTATAAGAAATAAATGGCTTACTACCAATTTACCCAAACTCTTTAACTTGAATATTAATTTAAACCTTGACATTCAACATGATATTCAATACAGAACCTTAAAAGACATATTTGCAAACATAATATTCAGCTAAACGGCTTATAATTCAGGTTATAAAGCTCATAAAACAGAAACCCAACTAGGAATGGATGACACACCCGCCATAGACGATGTAGATGATCCATTCCCAATCAGACTATTTTGATACAAGTATACTATTATTGACGACTGACAAGGGATCTGCAGGATAATAATTTTGTTCTTTTATCAAACATTTTGTGTATATATTTGGCGATGGTTGGTGATGAAAGCTTCTCACAAGTTAAAATGAATAAAGTTCTTTCGTGATTGTTCATGGACTGAAAGTCAGGATGAATGGAGGATAGTTGAAGGAAAAAAGTTTCACGGGTTTGAAGAGTTGATGGGCAAATACACAAAAAGTGTTCTTCGTCTTCAACTACATTAAGATCGCACAACTCACATAATCGATTTTGTCGCTCTATGTTTTTGGCCCTGCCCTTTTCTATAGCAAGATTATGCGCACTAATTCGTAACTTGGTAATGTTCTGTCGGAATTGTTGATTTTGAATTTCTTTTTGGAAGGATGGAAGACCGTGATTTAATGGGAGTTGTTTGTACAGGGAGAGTTTTTCTGTGGATTGAATTTTTTTATTTCTGTGAAGTATATAAGTTTGCAACATTTTTTCATGGCTTCTATGGGGTGTATTTAAATCTGTTGCAGAAACTGAATTGAGGTTAAGGTCATAGTGTTTAGAGAGAGCTGGGATATAACTGTACCAAGTGTCATTTTTAACAGACATCATCTTGGAACATGTGTATGCATCCGAAAGTAGAGGATTATCGTCAATGTTTTCAAGGCGTTGCCAGTATTTAATAATTGATGTGTTAATGTCTATGGACAGAGAGTGACGACCTAACTCTTGTTTACTAGCTGCATTTACACTAAATTTGTTTATTTGAAGATTTAGTTTACAGAACTTAGTATGTAATTTCTCAAAACTCTCTTTTTCAATTAGGTCAAAATAATGCTGATTATCATGTTTTAATTTACATATGTATTCGGTGCCCCATATTTCGCAGTTGTACAGGAGTATAGGCTTGATCAAGGAGTCGAAAAGTTTGTTGTAAGTAGTGGGGGAGGGGTTGTGGCCACTAAAAGATTTATGTAATTTAAACATGGCTTTCAGTGCTTTGTTATATAGAGTGTTTCTTGTTGGAGTGAAGTTTCCCGAATTATTTAAAGTGCATCCTAAATAAGTATACTCAGTTACAATGTCGAGATCAGAATTTTTTAGTTTGAAATTCCACTGGGAGCTGGAGTTAGAAGAGTTTTGTCTGTGTATTATAATCACTTTGGTTTTATCAGTATTAACAGAAAGATGCCATTTTTCACAGTATGACGTTAGATGATCAAGACTGGCTTGAAGACCTTCAGCAGATTCTGAAAATAATATTAAGTCATCAGCCCAGAGGAGGTGGTTGAGTTGTTTAGTTTCCAGAGAAACAGGGTCACAGTTATTTGGGAATTCAAGATCATTGATAAATAAGTTGAAAATTGTTGGACTTATGTTGTCGCCTTGTTTCACACCGATATTTGATAAGAAAAAGTTTGATCTAGTTTGACCGACTTTAAGACAAGTTTGATTTGTTTGGTACATTGATTTGATTGTATTGAAAAATTTCCCATTGATTCCCGAGCGAAGAAGTTTGACAAGTATACCAGCATGCCACACAGAATCAAACGCCTTTCTGAAGTCAACAAAACAGAGGAATAGTTTACGTTTTTTGTTAATGTACTTTTGTATAATAGTTTTGAGTATGAACAGGTTATCTGATGTTCTGCGATTTTTGCGAAAGCCACTTTGGTTATCTTGTAAAATGTTATTGGATTCTAAATGTTCTGTAAGTCTGGCGTTGAGTATGAGTGAGAACAGTTTTCCTAAGCAGCTCAATATAGTAATTCCTCGGTAGTTGTCAGGTAAATGTCTTGGTCCTTTTTTATGTATGGGGGTGATAAGACCTTGACTCCATTGTGTCGGGAATATGCCCGAGTTAAGTACAGAATTAAATAATTTACTAAGCATTGGAAGTAGGACATCTTTTCCGTATTTTAATAATTCATTGGTAATTTGATCGAGCCCTGGTGATTTGTTGCTTTTAATGTTTGATGCAGACTTTCAGAAATACCACTGCGCAGGAGAATGGCAATTGCAGCGGGCTCACGTGGAGTACGATACTATAAATATCTGGCACATTATCTTCTGTGTAATGTATAAAAACATGGAGTATATAAGATATTTAGTCACTGTGGTAATTAATTGATGTGGTAATTAATTGATTCAAAATTACTACTCCGTTCACTATTTCAGGTTACCATGCTATTCATAATACAATAATACATAATGCTACCTTTATGTGAATTCCCCTTCATCGTAACCCTCATCATTCCTCAGAGCACTCTCCGCATATGCGATCGCTTGTGTTATATTCTTGCGACGATAAGCTAAACGCCAGCCGATCAATAACCTGGAGAGCGACAGACATCCGGCAGCTTGACTTTCGGTTCTTCGAAAAGTGCATTTGTGCCGACCGTTGTCTCCAAATAATGCAATCAGACAACCACAACATCAGAAGCTGTTTCGCTTATTAAAACCAAATATATTCGCAAGAATTGCAAGAATAGGCAGTTCAAGGAGACGTATTTTACCATCGACCCAAGATTTTTTATTGGCAACAACAACAACGGCAAAAAAAGTGCCGTCGCTAAGTGATTTTACTCCAGCATTTAGCACGGAAGATGGCGTTTGACGTGGTAATTGTGAGGGCTGTTCATGCAGGGTTTTTAACCCATCACCAGTACGGTAATTCCTCTAATAATTCAACCAGTATTATAATTCAATCACCCCCATTTTTGAAGACAAAATTGAATCAGTTGTTCTAATAACTTTGATTCCCCTCTAAGCGAAAAATTATTTGCAGGATTTTGGACCATTTTGTTAACTGCCGGTTCCAATAAATTTGATCACCCCTTGATTTATTGGTGGAAAAGTTCACTTTCTGTGATTGAATTATTGATGTATTTTGAAGTTGCTGAAAAAAAGAGTGAGTGAGTGAATAGGGTTTAACTTCATTTTCAAAACATGTTCAGCAATATCACGGTGGTAATGAGAGGGTGAGGACCAGGGAAAAATTACTTGTAACAGAACAGATATAATACTAGCCTATTGAACTGTTCCATCTCTTCTCTGCGTGATGGCCTAGCCGTCAATGTGTATCAGTTGTCGAAATATTCAAAATAATCTACGTTGAAGTATTCAGAAGTCTGAATCGAACAGAAACGAAGGGGGCATTTCGTTAGTTGTGTGCATTTTCATTGACCAGAGAAATTTGACTGACAAATATGCCGTCATCATTGATCTCAAATTTTCGAAGTGGTGACTGGACTGGTCTATCTCCAGGGGCAAAAGAAGTAATATGTGGCACTTAACTCCTCTGCAAGGGCGTCGGCAGGTACTGTATCACTTTTGCGCAAAAAAAACAACTTAGCAATGAATGAACACCCCACTGCCTATAATAATTATATCGGCTACAAATATGTCTAGCTTACTTTACTATATATATATTTTTCTAATTCAGTATCGCAGAAAACCACCATCGATTGAGTTTTCATGATAAAAGGATTACGAAAAAAACTAAAAATACACTTCATTGTAGAGTGATTTTATTCACCAGAAATCGCTCTGAACACGTCTTCAGGAGCTTCTGGGCCCCCCTGCCTCATAAGGCCGTACCACTTCCAATTTGCTTCCGACGCCCCTGCTCTGAGATGGTTCAATCATATTTTATTACCAGGAAACCATGACAATATTTCATTGAAATAAAGAAATTATTATAGACATACCCGGTGGGTCTATCCTTTATGAACTTTTAAATGACACTAATACCCATCTCCCCTCAAAGTCACCGCCTTTGAATATACCCTACATGATATCACCCTCGGCACCAGGAGGGCAGGTCTAATAAGACTTGTTTCCAGGGTGTAAAAACGTTTAGAAAAAGTTTTACGGTTATCAGGGTAATCTAATGGTTAATACAAAAGACTGTCTCTTACTTGTTACATGAATTAGCATATGTATGGTACATTGCTTTGCTAATTATGCATGTACTGGTATGGTATCTGATCTGACCCTTCTGTCTGGTTAGTCAAGATACATAATGTATGGTCAGTTGAATCCTGTAATTAGGCAAAACAAAACTTTTGTTTCTGATCAGCTCGCACTTTTTTTCTGCTGTATTATCTCCCTTGACTGACATGAGAATTACCAACCTTTGAGCAACCTGTAACCATCTCGGTCATCTTTACGCGATAAGACTGACCCTGGGATCGTGTGTATCCATTTCAGACTACTTTCGGCAACTGCTTGAGGGAATTTCCAGAAATCAATACCACGTAACTTCGTCAGCCAATCAGCTAAAGTCTACCGACGTCGTAACCCCAACGTAACCCGCCATTCTCGAGTCATGTGATGATCTACTTGTTCAAAATTACAGATCTACCACACCTCTTGGATGATACGAAATTTATTCATACCTATATATTTTGTAAGCTCAGGCAATATCTGTTTCCGGGGTATGTATGAAAACCTGTAATTGATCAGAGTTTTCGAGTCTGTTCTCCGCCGGATGAAGGCCGAACAGAATCCGGTAAAACACCGGATATCGCTCCGCGATAATGGAGACACACGATTCGCAAGCGATCTTATGGATGGCGAAGTGTACGCAAATGACCTTTGAGTTGTCTGTAATGCAATGTTATTATGGTCATGTCTGATATTAGGTCAGCCCTCGTTTGTCTGCTTGCTTTTTACTGCAACTGTCGTAAAGCCCCACTTGTGTAGAACCAAACAGGAAAATGGCGGATCGTGAAAGTCACATTTTCCAGAGAAAAGTCTTGAAAGTAATGGAATTTCGTGTCTGGTTGAATTTTGTTGCAGGTCATGGAAAACTGGAATGGAATTTGAAAATGTTAGACAGGTCAACATTTGACAGGATTTTTTTTTTACTGATTTACTTTTTTATTAAGCCCTGGATGTAACACTTGGCATTTATAAGCCATTGCCCCTGATTTCACGAAACTTTGCCCCTGCATGGTAAGATTAGGCCACGCTTGACGCTGATTGGTCAATAAAACAACTCGAAAACCTATATTTTAAGGGAAATTCTCTTTTTATCAAATACAGTCACACGACAGTCCAAGCAACAAAAGCGCCCTGTGTTTTAATTCCGCCATAGCAAAAAGGCACGTGTTGTTGTTGTTCGACTTATTGACCAATCAGCATCAAGTCTCGCCTTGAGCGCTGAACTGCAATAAAACAGATTGCGAGGTTCTGCTGAAGATGTAACAGTATTTTTAAAGTTGCTAAAATTCAGCATCTTTGGATGATTTACGGCCCATATTTGACGAATTACAAGAATCTTTGAGTGACAGCATGCACAACAAGCCTCTATTATGGAACGAATTAGGATGCGAAATAAAGAGGTAAACAGATTTCTGTAAAAATGTACACAGATTATGTCGGAGGTCGAGGGGGAGTGATTCACCTTGTGGTGTTTATCGTTGACCATAACCCCTAGACAGTTCAGCTGACAAACACCTGTAGATAACACTGCCAAGTATTATTAACAGCATTGATGCTCATTCAATTTATGTACCAGTGTCGTTCCCGTCCGAAAAGTATTTTTATATATTTTTATATTGATGGATCTTAATTAAAATACAGCTGTGTTGTCTCGTTTCTGCAGATGTCACAAAAGATCTACTTATACTTTATTTCTCTTAAACGAGGCCTTGCCTCGATTACTGGATATCTGCACATGCATGAATGTATAAAATGAGACACATGATCTCGCTGCATTATTACACTCCAGCTGGATGGGAGGTGAAACCTGTTGTGCTGAATTGGTAAATCCATCCGTATTCATACACCCAAAATTCGCTATGGTAAATCCACTTCTCCTTTTTCTGAAGCCAAAAGTTGTATATTTCATCTGGAACCCGATCGAAACCTGACAATTTCGACATATGAGACCAAGTCATGCCACCTTTTATACGACACAGCAACCACCTTCGCACCGGATAACTCTCTTCGTGTGCTAATGACCTCCGTCATGATGATAACAAAACTTCAAAGCAAAATTTTTAATCTATCCAGTATTCATAATCCACTGGTCTATGTTTAGATGCTATACAGGCTGTCTTTTATTCCTATGCTAATACAGCATCGTCATAATGGAGATTTCGACTTTACTATAGGCCTCGACAAGTGGTTGGCCGAAATTTATAGACAATCGCTGACAAAAGATAATTATTTTCCAGCACGTGTTGTAAACGGACATGGCATTGTATGTGCGCGTAGTTGCGTTGGCAACAAAGTTACATAACCCGATAGAATTATATTGGGCCAATATGACAGGATGGAGATCAAGTTCGAGAACCATATTCAGTGTAGGTAGGGGCTTAGGCTCATTACCCGACACTTCGGTCTATCTTTTGTAGACATTCTAGTTTGATCCCTTGTGATGATTCTATCTTTCTAGAGCTTCTCATCTCCATATTGGCGATATTCCCTGAATTTTGTAAATATCAAGGAACAGAATGATCCACTAATATAAACAATCTTTTATTATGAACGATGAGCAGATCCAGTAGTAGATTACATCCCAAAGCCTATAGGCTCTAGTTACTATTTCAGTTTGTGGTTTCTGCTTGAACATGAACATATTTATAGAGTATGGGTGCCAATGACTGGTTAACTCGTACAAAATAGGACAGGGGCTGATGTATTTGTAAAAATATTGACAACTTTGTGCGACGAGTGTGTCCCGTCTTGGCGCCATTGTGAAGCAAGTTTGGCACGAAATGCTGTAAAATAGTGGGTAAATAATGTTTTCAAAAACAGATTATCCGACGACTCAGAATTAGCTCAACTTGGGTGTTTATAAAGTACATATCCCTGCTTGTTTTGAGACCTTCCATTTGTTGTTGCATTCAGTAGTTCAAGTTGAGCACCAATTTAAAGGCAAAGGGTGCGGTGACTGAATTGGTGTGTTTTACAGGTTACAGTCTCGCACGTGTTGATATTCACATTGTCAGTCGTCATTCTGTTAAAATATTTCACCCAAAATCGGATTGCAACCGTTTATATATTATATTATTCATATTCATATATTTTTTACTGCCTATTTAGGGCCTATATATATTCAGTAAATTAAAATTATATCAACAATTAGCTCCCATTACTCCAGCCCCCTCCTCCCCCCCCCCCCTCCACACACAAATTTCAATATTTTGATTTTATTTCAGGGTTTTGTGATTCACATATTAATCTGTGAAGAAATTAAATTATTTCATTTAAATTTACAGTGACTTGTGATGCCGATTTGTTTGAGGCAACGCCACAGTCCAACTTTTTGATGATCGAATCGGCTTATTAAGGTGAAGTAACAAAAGATGAATGTTTTTAATTACCATATCTAATAATTCTAATGAGGAAGTCTAAAATCACCTAGTTTTCCAGAGATCTAATTTCTTTGTTTCAAATGAGGCCTCTCTGTGCGCAATATATACAAACACAAATATACAAATATGTAATAGTTTTATGATCTGAACTTGTCTCAGGCATTGGCAATGATGAATTCTTTGGGCCTTGATAGATGATATCAAGATATATGATTTTGCAGACTAAGTTTACCTTGGATAAAAATTCAGCGATACTGTATACGGAATATGTAAATTAGTTCAATGGCTATAACAAAAAAAAATGTGCTTGTTAAAGTTTGAGGCCATGATTTCCCATTATACATGTATAAACAGAATCAAGCTGATCCAATTACTTTTTAAGATCACATCAACTAAGAATGGTAGTTTTGCTGTGTGGAAAATGATACATGTACTACATTTTGATACCTACATCATATACTGAACTGTTTCTCGTGTAATAAACTTTCATTCTACACATCATATCGCCATGTGCAATATGAAAGGTA
The DNA here is from genome assembly GCA_036873755.1 of Hanleya hanleyi. Classification (NCBI taxonomy): domain Eukaryota; kingdom Metazoa; phylum Mollusca; class Polyplacophora; order Lepidopleurida; family Hanleyidae; genus Hanleya; species Hanleya hanleyi. Next base: position 10,590 of record JAVTVY010013044.1, read on the forward strand.
TTTTATAAACATTATGTCATTAGCGCAAACAAATCAAAATTGAACCTGTCCTTTAATACACAAATCATGTGTACTCTTGCTCTCATGTTGCAGAACCTAAAACCACCATGGAGTTTGGAGGGAAAGTTCAAACCTGAACACTGGCTGTCATATATGTGGAGGAGTTGAAAGTAAGATACATTCTAATTTTAATTAGCAATTGCTTAAGATGAGTTTGTTATTTATTCAGTGGGTGGCACTGAACAAATGTATAACTACACATCAAAGAATGGTTTTCTAAAAACAAAAAACAAACTTTGTTTTTACATGTAGATATTAAATCTGGAAAGATGTGTAAGCTTATTCTAGAATTTTGATGTGTTCTAGAAATAAATATATTTTCTTGTAATTTCATAAGACATAAGTGGACAAATACGTAGTCTTTAATATCTAACTGATTACCCCAAAGTTATTTACACTGCTAGCTTTCAGATTTACCTTCAATATTTAATGTATTAGAATCACTAATTCTGATTCTTTAAAAATATTCTAGGACATTAAATGTCATTTTCTTATTGCAAGAAAAATAATCGGTTCATGGGGTAAAAATCTTTAAAATTTATGAGTTAAATTTTCTCACCCCATGGACAGATTATCTTTCACAAAACAAGAAAATGACAGTTTCAGTCCCAAAATATGTTGAAGAATTCAATGTAGAAGATCAATATGTAAGCTATCATCACAAGCAAAATTTGGGTAATTTATCTTGGATAGCAAAAAAAATCTATTATCATTTATGTAGCATGGTTGTAAAAAAAATGGTTTTACATCCATATTAATTAACATTCATCACTCATTTCACCACAGCCTTCCAAGTTTCGGGGAATACATGTATCTCACAAGTTGATAAAAATAATCTGTTTTCCTTGGTATGTAATACTAGTATACTAGTTATGTGCTAAAAATAATTATATCTTATTCAGTGCATAGTTAGTATTGTTTAAGCTTACATATTGCTGAGGAACAAACAAGTTCACCTATACATGGCCACATAGAATGTAAGTGATCAAATTGTCTTCATATGGTGACTTTAGGGTTCTTTGGAATGTCAGATTATATGTACCTTGAACCCAACCACCTCGCTGGGGGCCTAATAACACCCCAGCCACCAGTCAGATTTTTGGACCGGATTCGGGGCCTTCGCGCACATCGCCGGAAGTGACATCATATATAGTAAAATAGATGTTTAACGAAAATTTTGATTACTTTTCAAGTCTGCATAATACCTCCGTTGACCTAGCGTTAAAAAGAATTATCTGGAGATAATTTCCCCTGTTTATCTGGACAGAGCATATGAAAAGTAGTTCGCTCATGTGCAACACTAAAGGAGTTGTTTGGTCGGATTCAAACTGAACCGTGCGTTGGTTGGTTTCCCCTGTACGTCATAGCAACGTAGTAAAGGTCAACTTCCGCTATTGGAGGCAGGGATGTTATTGGAGCCTGCGAAATGGAGCATGCGCTGTGGGGAGGTTGCCTTGAACCCTTCAAACATGTCAGATGAATTTGTAATTGTATACATTGAGAAACGGTAGCTAGGGTTCACTACAACTTATATGGACAATTGTGAAGTAGACATTTAGATGACTTCAGTGAAAAAATAGCTCTTTAAAAGGTAGAATGAAGTATACTTGCTATGTTGATGTGATTCTATGGGTCAGTTAAGATTTTTCAGATATATCATAACTTACATTTGTTTTGTTCTACAGCTTGAAGATTGAAATACCAGAAGTGAAGAGAAACAGAAATAAAAGAAGACATTTGAAAATGCAGACCCATGCTCTCTTCAATGTGGACTGGACATATTAACTCTTACATTATGATTTTTCGAGAAACAACAGAGTACTGAATGATACAGGCCTTCATATATGGAATAATACAGGGAGCAACACATAGAAAATATTAAAATAACTGAATCTTTAATATCTGAACTGAGAGGAGTATAACATGGACTGATTGTGAATCAGACGGAATTGATCCATGAACTGGCTTCCAATGAATGTGGAGTCACATGTTTTTCTCTGCAGTACCATGAACACTGTTATAAATAGACTTTGAAATGTGGGATAGGGAGTACCGGTATGCCATTTGACAGAATATTCTTTAATTTTAGGTGTGTAGCAATCCATTGCCTCCAAATGCTTTTAAACCGAACCTTGAAAGACTAAAAGGACTTAAATATTAGGCCAAAAAAATGTGATGCCATGTAATACAACATCCTGCGTTTTTTTTTCTCTCTAAATTATTTTCTTCAGCTTTTTTTCCAAATCCACCATTTGTTATGCTGGAACTGATTTCAATAGACAGAATAAAAATGATATGACATGCAAGTGCTTCCCAGTTATTTATAGGACCTACAGTCATTCAAAATGAATTTTAGGTTTCCTGTAACCCTACGAACTCATATTTTTTGTGATAAATATAAATCAGCATCACTGTTGTTGCACTTTCTCTTCCACAAGACTGAGGTCAATAAATCCTTTCAGTAATAATCATCTACACATGTCCAGTTCCATATCAGTTGTAAAACCACTCTAGCGCTAGGTGCACCCACTTCAATTATGCATCAAAGCGAAGAAGCCAAGGGACATCTCTTTTGAGATTTGATTTGACTGGGTTCGCGCAGATGGTAATAAATATAATTTTGAAATTCACAAGTTGGAAATCATCTGCATGAATGCAGTCCAATCAAACCTCGACAGAGATTTGCCTGGGTGTGTTTTTCTCGGTATATGAGAACAGTGGTAACATCATTCACTATACGCCGACATCAAATATATCTTCTCTTCAGTGCGCCTGGTGTTCATTTTTCGCACACTGATTTAAATTGTTAATTTCTGTGAGATGCGTCTAGGAAATTTCGTCCGGTGTGCTCGGGAGCAAATAAGCCACAGATGCATCTTTGCTGAAGCCTCGTACTGGTTTTAGTTTTAAGAAGGTCCACGTGAATATCTAGCGATATTCAACCGGACATGTGCGGATAGATGGGAGCTTTTATAAGAGATATTCTTACTCTTAAATTTGCAATTAACGAATAACTGGCCATTACTAAAGGTGAAATCCGCTTGTCTTATGTATTTTGTTTCCAGACTTTATTGGTATTGTTCGCATTTGGTAAAAACATTATGTTCGGTAATGAGTGAGTGAGTGAAGTGAGTCGATCCTGATCCTTCCGTCGGCAAAATAAGGAGAACCATTGACATTAGAACCTTGATTTTTGGCATGAAGGTGCATTAGCGGACTGTTACCAGCAAGTTCTGAGCTGACCTACTTTTGATGAAAATTTCTGGTGATTTTTGATGAAAATCGCTGGTGATTCTGACTTGGGCTGTGCCCATCTTAATTTAAGCAGGATTTCAACTTTGTGGGGGGGGGGGAGGTTTCAAGAGTTCAGTTCGCGTCGGGAGTCCTAATTCCTTCCGTACTTCGTAGGTCCTGTGACGTTGGTCCTGTGACGTTTAGTCACACTGCCATGTGATGCATGCAAATACTGCAATTATGGCTTCCCGAAACGGTATGACTTTCAGCCAGTGTAGCATGTATAGTCGGCAATGTTTTCCATAGAGTTGCTTTCTGAATGCTATTAAGCTTCTTTATGAAACCTTGAAAACGAGAATAAAAAGTTGGGATTGTTTTGTTTTTTTTCAAGCAAACAGTTTGTCTCCAGGTAAAGAAACGTATAATCGCGTTTGCATTCTGCAAAATGTAATCGGCGATCCAACGGCTACATTTGCCAGTACCGGTATGTATTTCAATCTACGCAGTTTCGGTTGCATACGCTTACTTCTGTATTTAACAGTTAAGTCATTTCGTATATCTGAGAAGACATAATAACCATTTAAGGATAACCAGGAGAGAGAAAGAATTAAGGTTTAATTAAGGATAACCATAACCATAAAAAGGATAATATGGGAATAGAACCGAAAATGCTTTCTGTTGACGAATTGCAACGGCTGGCAAATTGATCACTTGATTTGGAAGATTCGCCATATCTATATCCGATTTTAATTCTGGTATTTCTTCTATCTTGAGGAGATGCTCATTTCGGAAATATTTAGTTTGACGAAGATTTCCTCGTATTTCATGGCGAACACATTACTGGAAAAGATACCGTGTCCATTCACCGGCGGGGAATTTTCCGTGAGATGCCTACACGTAGATTTGGTCACATTCAGTGAAAGTTCAGCAATTAATTTTAAATCTAAATACATTCCCCATGTTTCTTGTATTATAGGATCATGAATGTAGCATAGGATCGTGAATACAACACTTCTGCAGAACATAAAAAATCGAGATAATGGTCAAAAACTCAGATTGACTTTCCATGCCTTGTTGGCACACGTTACTCGAATGAACATGTTCCAGACATTGTAGAAAAACATATATTAAAAATATGATAAAACGAATATTTTTATGAGCCTAGAAGTCGAATCAATTCCTTTTTTTAATTTTGTAACCCCATTTGTTTAACCACAGTAATGTCACATTATTATGACCATGTATTTGTCTGTAGTATATCCATGATCATAATACATTATACTAATAGTACATCTTTTAGTTTTTTAAATGGAGATAGCCCTTAAATTCTACAGCCTGAGCAGACCATATATCTCGTGCCTTTTCATTCCCGAATATTCTTTCCGAATACAGTGGAATTCATTATGTTTTTCTCGTAAGGCTCGCACGTGTGTTATAACATTTACGGATCAACGTCACGAGAGGCATTATGGGATATGACGTCGCCGCCAAGGCGAAGGTCACAGGACCCGGGGCCAGTCTCTATGTATCCCAACGTTATTAATAGAGACGGGTATCCAGTCTAAGGTTGCATTCTCAAAGAGAGCCGCGAGACGAGAATGACAAAGGTTGCAATAAATCGTATCGTATCGTATCGTATCGGGTTCTCCATTGCGGTGCAAAAAATCTTCGCGCATGCGCACGAGTTAAACACGTGGTCTCCATAATCTTATTCCAGCTTGCAGTTGCACAAGAGAAGGACGGAGGAACGACGGAGATAGGAAAGTGATATAATTTGTAGAAGAAAGAAAGGCAGAAATGGCTCCAAAACAAGTGAAAGCTGCTAAGGTAAACGAGGGAATCGATGAGTGAAAAATGTTCTGTGAATTTGTACGAGTCATAGTGTAAATTATCCCATCGACACAGCCACAAAAATGGGGGAATTATTTCAGAACCACGTGGTCGTTGATTTGTGGTCGTTTGCTGCTCAATTTGAACGCACCAGGCCAAACTGGGTCCCATACTAAAACAAGATCATCATTTTTATCTACAAGGATAGATGTTAAGACCTGATAATCAAGTAATTGTATTACACCGATAGTCCTGTAAGACGAAGTGATATGAATTTACGGGATTTCCAGTACTAAGTGGAGGATGGGTAAGTGGTCGGCCATTGTTCCATATGCTAACATACCTAGCCCTTGTTGGCGTGACCAGGGGATGCTCACGCCATTGGGTCGGAGAAACCAAGCTATAGCGCGCGAGCAACAACAACATTCCATTTCATGTAATTCGACAGAAATAGATATTTAAAACGTACCTTATACCATCAACTTCAATACTGTACACACACAAACTCCTCACGAAGGCAGAGAGGGTAGGAAAAAATAAGTGACTCGGGTTTTTGTTGTTCCTCGGGACAAACATAACGTCTTCCCTGCTCAACTCCGTGAGCACGTGTTGTTTTGCGGAAGCCCGAGACTCTCGCCGAGGATTATCCAAAATGCAAACCGCGCACGTGTTCGGAAAGAAATTCGTCCACTGGTAAACAACATGTCAGCTGTTAGGAGGGCCATCAATTCTGTTGCTTTTTGGCACACACATACTTCAAAATATTCCTTTGTTCCGTTTTGAGTGAATAATTCAAATTCAAGTCGGACACATCGGAATTGATGGCCCTCCTAACCTGCTAACAGCAGACATGTTGTTTGCCAGTGGACAAATTTCTTTCCGAACACGTGCGCGGTTTGCATTTTGGGTAATCCTCGTGCGCGCAAAGGAAAGAAAGAAAGATGGCGTGAAGCGAGGAGGAAGGACGTTTGATGTGTGCCGAGAAACAACAACAATCCCGAGTCACTTGTTTTTTTTTCTACCCTCTGTGCTTTCGTGAGCAGATTGTGTGTTGGTGGAATAAGGTACGTATTTATTCATGAATATGGGTCGAATTTCATGTGTTGAATTTTGCTGTTTACCGTGCGCTATAGCTTGGTTTCACCGACCCAATGGCATGAGCATCCCCTGGTCACGCCAACAAGGGCTATAACATACCCAGTTTCGTTGAAAAGCGGTATTTATATCCCCCTTGAGTACTTAAATATTGAATTGAATTTGGCACATTAGTTATTAGAGGGAGTTATGAGCAGTTGTTAGACATTATTATCGTTTGATTGCATTCATCAATGTTCATACTATAATTTATACTTGTAGAAGCAGAAGGCTAAGAAGATGCCAGTGAAGGTCGTACCACAGGAGGAGGAGGATGACTCATCTGAAGAAGACTCGGAGGTACAGACATGGTAGCCCTTGTTGATGCGACCAGGTGATACTTACGTCATTGGGTCGGAGAAACCAAGCTATAGCGCACGGCAAACAGCAAAATTCAACTCTTGAAATTCGACCCAAATACATGAATAAATACGTACTTTATTCCATCAACTTATCCATATACACACACAATCTGCTCATGAAAGCACATAGGGTAGAAAAATAACAGGTGACTCGGGATTATTGTTTCTCGGCATATATCAAAACGTCCTTCCTGCTCGCTTCACGGCATCTTTCTTTCCTTTCCTTTGCGCCGCATGTGCACACCTGCCTGTCAGCATTTAGCACGCACGAGGATTACCCAAAATGCAAACCGCGCACGTGTTCGGAAATAAATTTGTCCACTGGCAAACAGGTCGGCTGTTAGGAGGGCCATCAATTCTGTTTCTTGGCACACACCTACTTCAAAATATTCCTTTGTTCCGTTTTGAGTGAATAATTCAAATTCAAGTCAGACACAACAAAATCGATGGCCCTCCTAACAGCCGACATGATGTTTGCCAGTGAACGAATTTCTTTCCGAACACGTGCGTGGTTTGAATTTTGGGTAATCCTCATGCGTGCTAAATTCTGACAGTCCGGTGTGCACATGCGCAAATGAAAGAAAAGGATGATGGCGTGAAGCGAGCAGGAAGGACGTTTTGATATGTGCCAAGAAACAACAACAATGCCGAGTCACGTGTTTGTTTTTTTCTACCCTCTGTGCTTACGTGAGCAGATTGTGTGTGTATATGGATAAGTTGATGGAATAAGGTACATGTATGTATTTATTCATGTATTTGGGTCGAATTTCGGGAGTTGAATTTTGCTGTTTGTTGTGCACTATAGCTTGGTTTCTCCGATCCTATGGCGTCGGCATCACCTGGTCACGTCAACAAGGGCTACAGACATGGTGGATTAACTTGGGATATGATAAATGATCCATGATCACTATTAAAGTGTTTTAATCAGACATGGAATATAGTACGGGGATTCATAGAAGTAATAAAAAATAGTATTTGTTACGCGAAGAAGTGTATTCAGTTTTCTATATTTTCTTCGAATTGAGTATTTCTTCAAATGTATCACCATTCTGAATCATTTTATATTTTTTCATGTCTTGAAATAGGTTATTTATTCTTCGTCAAAACCTAAAAATGTTTAACCAACTAAAGAGGTCTGAATTGAGTTTTCGATTGAATTTTACCAATGGTAAAAAGGGAATCCCTGTAAGTAATAAGTAGACTCACTGATTAGCAAGACTTGCTTTTCCATGGAAATCCGGGACTCTCGTAAAATTCTACCAATCTGTAGGCCTATAGAAATGGCTGCTTTAGATTCCTGTGAAGTCCGATTACAAGAATCTGTAGTTTGGATTCCCATAAATTTCAATGAACAGCAAGGCTAGGATTAGAAACTGTCTGGACAGCCCTTTGACAATGGACAGTCCATGTTTGGATAACAAAGTTAAACCATATATTTCAATGAAGTAAATAGTACTGATGTCTGGTTTACTTTAATGGGGAGGTATTGATGAAAACAGAACTTCTGAAAATCTCGACTCCACAATCACAACAGTTCAACTTCAAGATACATCGATTTCAAATCGAAATGTCCGACTCCAAGATATCATTTGGAAGACAGTTCAGAATGTGATACCAATAACACCAATAGAAATTCACTCCAAGATAGTTCCAAGTACAAGACAAACATATGAGGTCCAAATTCTCGGTTCAGTACAGAAACCGGCTGATTTGAATCCGTCTATGTTGGCTACTCGGACGCGAAGTTACAGGTGTTATTCTCAAATTTCATCTTGCCTTAACTTGGGCAGACATTCTGTGGTGTGATTTTGGAACAGACGGTGTTGCCCACATCTTTCGGAATACAACATAACTAATATTGAATGAATTGCAGCAGGCCTGTACGGTTATGATGAACGGTGTTCCCTTCTGAAGGTTAACCAATTTCAGTTTTAGAAAGCCTTTATGGGTTACCAATATATGCGAGTGTTAATATGTATTTAACCCTAAAGCACTTGTTACCATAGGTTAACTATTTTCTAATCCTGGTAAACTGCAGCAGGTTTCCCGAAAAAAAATAAAATTAAAGCACATGCCTGAATCAGACAAGATTTTCCATCATTTATCTTTAATTCCATGAGTAAACCAGTGTTTGCGTTATGAATTTTTCTCCAAAAACATTTATACATTCAGTCAGGGGCAAATACAGGCCTGTTTTGCTACCCTTTAAAGGTGCCCAAATTACAGCTCGTCTCCAAAAAGCCCAAATTACAGACTTTTTGATTTCTTTTAGAATTGAAAAAGAATTGACCAGATAACATCTGGGCATTCTGTGTTCTGTTCAGACCAACAAAAATCAGTTTGAAGACTTTGTGGACAATCCAGGGTCTTCTAACATGTAATTCCACTCAAGGACCTTAATCTAGCCCAAATTAGAGGGCTGGAAAGGGTGTCCAAATTAGAAAACTGTATTTGCCCCAAATTCAGCGCCAGAAATGAAAGATATTTTGGTCTCGTAGGAATGTAACCATTCCAATTTCATCCCTGTTGGACATCACCGGGCCCAGTTATCAGCAAAGAATGATATTGAGTATAGCATTTGACCTGCATTGCAATAACCTTTAATCACTTTTATGTTACATCCCAGATGAAACCGTAATGTTTGCTCTTGTAGGAAGATATGGCGGCTGCAGTTATGAAAGGTGTTGCAAAAGCCAATGTGAAGAAGGGCAAGGCTGCTGCAGATGATGAGGATTCTTCTTCTGATGACGAAGGTGAAAACGGGAATATATCAGATATACACATTCCCAGCTCATTGTCCGACCGTCTGAAAAGAAGATTTTGTTCGGATGGGTTGGGGATGGGTGTGGATACTGAATACTTAGGGACATTAACCTGTAATGCATAAATATATCAATGGACCAGTACTGATCAACCTCCTCTCACCCCCATTCTTTCCGTCAATGGGGACCTGAACATAATGTGCAGACTCAAATGTTTTTTGGCGTGCATGATGTATTTGATAGGTCTTATGGCTGTCCTGTTCCTGTTTGAGTGATCCATTTTTCTGTAACTACGCAATTGTGCCTAGCTTGTCCATGCAAGATTGGTACCAAACTTCGGTTATACCTTACCCATCATCATGGGTCAAAGAGGAACCCTATTCAGTTTGAGGTCAAGGTCACTGATTGAAAATACAGTAAACCATTGAAATTTGTTGTCTGTATGTACAGTTCACACTCGTGGATTTTTATGGCGAAGAAGTCTCAGCCTTTTGATTTTTACGCCTCTGCCAAGTTTGGCTGAAGGGTACTGTCTGTTTTTCCAACCATCCGTCTGTCAATCTCGCTTGTTAACACAGAATCTCTTGAAGGATTATAGCCAGGATTTCTAAATTCACATAACATATGCAACTGAAGCCTATTGAAGATGACGCCGGAGGGCGGTGGTTCTCTCCGGGTACTCCGGCTTCCTCCACCAACCAAACTGACTGTCACCATATAAGTGAAACAAACTTGAGTGTGACATTAAGCCAAATTCCCTCCCTCCCCTATTGAAGATGACTGACCTTGACCTATTTTATCTAGGTCAAATTTGAGTATTGGTGAGAACTTTTGAAAGATTTACATCTAGGCTCTCCAAATTCATACTACGTATGCAACTGGTGATGGACTACATGCCTTTGCTAGATTCTGTGTTAAATGTGAGGATTTTAATCAGTTTCGCAAAACATTATTGCAGAAACGTGTAAAACCGGGCTGTATCATCAAGCGCCTCCACTCAGTTTATCAAATTTGGTGATGCATATCTGAATGCTCATAGCAGAAAACGAGTGTAGCGTGCAAGATCTATGGCAGTACATTTCGTAACTTGTCTAATTCCGCTTAACCCAGGACTAGAAGCCGTATGTATTTCAAGATCCTCAAAGTGGTCATATGAACAGTCACAATCAAAGCGTGACTGAGATAGATCATACTCTAGATAATGACTTTACAACGTAGATCATATGGATTAGGAATACTGGTACAGATTTGATATTTTTGGAACATGATTAGGTCATGCTGGCATCATTGAAAACTGACTGTTTGTCTTGCAAGAAATTAGCCTAGTTTTATGTATACTGTGATTTATCCTTTTAATTTGGTGCTAATGTTTTTATATGAATTAGGTCTTTGGATTATGGATGCGGAAATTCTTCAATGGACGACTGCTGAATATTGAATGATGGACTAGACGCTTGTATTTTCAATTTGATTAACCTTGGGCTATTTTATCGAGTCCAGTTCTAGTAATCGCAGTATCTCGAGCGATCATGGCTCGGCTCTTCAATTGTACACTCCATTACATCAACTGGTGATTAATTAGAAGCCTATTCAAGTTGGCCAACATTGACCTATTTCATCAACGTCAAAAATTCTAGTTAATAGAAAAAAGGGTTTAGCTTATAGTTAGACATGCACAGGTTATATTGAAGCCCATAATGTTTACGTACCAGTTAAAATTTACATTACAGCAATTTTAATTTGTTATGCTCTGTTATTGTACATGTGTTAATTTGTAAGTCTGTTTGTTGCAGAGGAGACTGCCGTGCCACAGAAAGCTACGAAGAAACCTCCCAAATCCGCATTGAACGGGAAGAAAGCTACAATGGAAGAAAGTGATGAGGACGACTCTGATGATGATGATGATGATGATGAAGGTATGTATGAAATGTCCACACCCACTTGAATAACGATAGTCATCCCACATTGGTAAAATTTACCAGCTATAGTGTTTTCACTTTCCTTTAAGTGTATCTATGTGTTTTTATACACCCGTCCTGAGAAGAGGTATAATGTGAATGATGTTCTGTCCATCTATTAACTGTTGATATCTGTGTGATATCTCTAGTACTATGTGATGGATTGGTAACTAACTTTGGTATACCGTATCCACAAGGCAAAGAGGAACCCTATTCATTTTGAGGTCAAAGGTAAGGGGACTGTGGCTTAAAATCGGTAAATCAGTGGAAATTGTTATGTTTATGTTGTCCGTCCAGTTCACATATGTACATTGTGATGGTAAAGATGCCAATTGATTTTTACCGCTCTACCAATTTTGGTCAAAGGGTTTTTTCTTTGTGGGCTGTCCATCTTGTTGACACAATATACAAAATTCATGTAACATAAACTGCCAATGGGTTAGGAGCCTATTGAAGATGAATGACCTTGACCTATTATATAAAGGTCAAATTCAAGTGTTGGATATTTCTTTTGAATGACTACATCTAGGCTCTCCAAATTCATACTACATGTGCAACTGCTGTTGGAAACTAGAAACTTTTCCAAATTGAGGCCTATCTAGGTCAAATTTTAGTCCTTGCAATATCTCAATGCATCATGGCTGGACTCTCCATAGACACCATAGTACATATGCAACTGATAATTGACTAGAAGCCTACCGACTGACCTTGACCTATTTTATCAAGGTCAGAGTCCAGTAAATGTGCTACGTTTTAAGATCTAGCTAGACTGTAAGTTGACTGATCTGGATCTTTTTTTTCTTTTTTTTTCCAAGATCAAATTCCAATTACGTTTAGGGATTATTGCTATAGGTTTTCCACAATCAGACCATATATAACTGGTGATGGAATAATTTATTGATGACTGATCTATTTGTTCCAGGTCAAAATGAATTTTTACGATGTTTTTTGAAGGATCAGTCCCTCAATGAGAAAATAAGGGCTGTTCCATTTAAAAAGATGTACCCCCCACGGAAGGGAAACTTTGTACACCCCAACCACCAATATATGCAAATTAATTCTCCTTGCCTCCACCAAGCACAGCAAATAAATGTCCAGTACAACCTAGGAGAGAAGCATTTTTTTTTTCATCCTAGCAGCCCACCCACCCACATTTTTTATTTGGAAGGGAAAACGATTTTTTCTAAGGAAATTTGCTAGCCAAATGCTTGGCTGTACACCATCAAAGTAGTGCTCTGGAGCATAACAACTGTAGTTTCTACAGCCACGAGTCGTTTCTATTATTTCCTTGACAACTTGGCGCGTTCGAACGATACAAAAATTGTGCATAGGATGATTTGTTATTTTTTCACGCTTCAAACAGATGAAACAGCCGCCATTTCCTTCTGAGCCGTTGCTAAGGAAGTGACCGATCGCGCATGCCCACAGACAGCAATTGACGTCACTCGGGATGCTTCGCTATCCACGGAAGTGATATGGTAATGAGCTTTCGCCATAAAAGGATGTTTCCGAGACGTATGATAATGAGCTTTTGCCATATATGGATGTTTCCGTAGGAGTTCAACAAAATTTTCTCTCGGGGGGGAATACACCGGATTGAGGCAGAGATTGCCGATCTAACCCAAATTCACGTTACAGCTTGTAACTTAGGCTTTCAAACGATATGCAGCAACAACAACAACGCCAAAGATCTAGACCTGGATATAGTTGTTGTCAACGATGAAAACTTGCCGTTTTCAGCGGTTTTAGGCGAATAATGACAGAGACAGTTTAACAACACGAGTAATTAGGTATTAATTAAACTAATTTCTTGCGCTGTTAAACTTACCTTCACATACTTTTTGCTATCGTGTTCTTACGCGATTGCCTAATTGTAATATATTACCACAGAATAAAAATAGTCCCTGTACTGCCCCAATGCCCATGCGCGAGTACCCAGATCCCACGTGACCGACCACGTCACTTCCTTCTTCCCATTGCAACTCGTAGTGGAGGAGTCGTTGTTCTTTGTGTCTTGGAAAAAAGTTAACTTCTACATTGGATTACCTCGGATTACCTACGTCTTTACCTGGATATTTACCTTGGCTGTTTACCTGGGATATTTACCTGTTGTATACGTGGGATTTACTGTGATTCTGTGTGATTACTGGCCTGGATTTCGTCAACGCATCAGGGAGTATCAAAGAGAGAATCAAATAAAAACCAACATGGCGTCCGTTTTCTGTATTGTTTGTGAGAAGTCCAAACCGACTACAGATCCCCATTCCGCCTGTCCTCCGTGCCGGGGGGTTTGGTGCGACCAGTACGCAAAGTGTGATGAATGTGAACGTGGCCCGACAATATATTTTAGAGTATCTTGTCGGCTCATATGCTGGTGAAATTATGCCGCCGCCCGGCTTTACCGGGGCCGAGAATTTGGTCGTATCTCCGCCTCAGTCTTTCGGGAATGGGTCGGAGATACAAGGCTCGGTAGTAATGTCCGTTGCGAATTCCATTTCGGCTCTTTCGGCTCGCGTTAATTCTCCGGAGGTTGTTAATGTATCTCCACCACCCACTAATTCCGATATTGTTACGGCCGGGTTGGGGGAACAAGATGGCGGTCGTCATGTCAACAATCAGACGACCTTCACCTTGACGGCCACCTTGGACCTTTCAACCACGACGTCAATTCCGACATCGGGCTCTCAATACGGAATGGTAAGTTCGGAGTTTGTGACTAATGTCCCTGTTAAGGATTCGTCATTACATAAATTAACAACCAATCAGCGCAGTTCGTTTCAGACGACTGCTGCATCTATAAACACATCTGTTGGTAATAATCCAGCCCCCGATTATGTAGACTATAGCCGTTCCCTATTAAGGAACGTGCCGAATTTATCGAGGGCGCCTGTTCATCTGCTAAAGTCAGGACCTTCACAGTCTGTCATATCGGGACTGGATTATCGTAGACCCGCACGGTCTGCGTCTATCCCAGCCTCTGTGGATAGATATATGCATTCGAATTACCCTACTGTATCTTGTTACATGCCGGTAGTTTCGTCAAGTATTGGTACTGCAGCATTGGCGCAACCTACCTTTACTTGTGCATCTACTGATATTCTATATCAATCTGCATCTATCCCAGCCACTGTGGATAGATGCATGCAAAGTATTGGTACTGCAGCATTGGCGCAACCTACCATTACTTATGCACCATCTGATATACAATATCAACCTACGTCGGACACTCATATGCAACCAACAACATCATACCATACGGGATCTTCACACCCTCAGGTATCATTGTTGTATTAGTAATGGTACTGCAGCATCTGCGCAACCTACCTTTACTTATGCATCGACTGATATACAATATCAATCTACGACGTACGTCACGTCCGATTTTATCGGACACTCATATGCAACCAACAACATCATACCATACGGGATCTTCACACCCTCAGGTATCATTGTTGTATTAGTAACGGTACTGCCGCATCTACTACAGCGCAACCTACCTTTACTTATGCATCGTGCAATCATTAACGTCATACCTTCCAATATCTACATACTTTGCGGTATTGTCGTTTTGTAATGGTACTTAAGCTTCTGTGCTAGCGCAAGCTACCTTTACTATTGCACCTACACGTAATAACACCACTCGGTCGTTATTACTCCAGGTTCCGGTTTTCAGCCCTCACAATTCAGAAAGGTCACCTCGGCAATAATAAATATTCCATGTAAATATTGCGGAGGTGAACTGATTGTGCCACGGCATTTACCTCGGCAAAGAATTGCTGGGGTGAATTGTGGGGGCTGCGGTTTACAGAAATTCGCCGTTCTTTATTGAATGTGCCGAACTTATCGAGGGCTCTGCTACGTATTACATCGTCAGCGCCCCCTCGTTCTGTTAAACCGGTACTGGAACAACGTAGGCCCGTCTTTCGGTATGCGTTTATTCCGATTTCATCGGATGGTTACATGCAACCATTAACGTTGTACCTCCCGGTATCTACATACCTTCCGGTATCATCGTTATATCACGGGTCTTCCACTTTTGTTTCTGTGGAAGCTTCGTCTACGGCTGCAGTTACTTCCACTTATGTACCTCGTCGTGTGACTTATCATGTTATGTCCCACTCTACGGGTGTTTCTTACGTTCTCATCGGTCCGTGAGGTATTCAACGTATGTACCACGCACCGATTCTGAGACGTGGAAGTTAAGGTTACATGCCCGCAGTTGCGGCCTAGCTATCTGCGGCGCATGTTTCAATTTACGTGGCA
Organism: Hanleya hanleyi; assembly: GCA_036873755.1. Classification (NCBI taxonomy): domain Eukaryota; kingdom Metazoa; phylum Mollusca; class Polyplacophora; order Lepidopleurida; family Hanleyidae; genus Hanleya; species Hanleya hanleyi. Next base: position 26,193 of record JAVTVY010013044.1, read on the forward strand.
TCAGCTTCCGATTTTACTGACATGATACGATGTATCACCGAGCTATTTATTCTACGATAAAGAATAAATGCCTACTTTATCGGGCTGTTTATTCTACGATAAGAATAACTGGCCTACTCCGCCTTGTATCCCCCCGTACCTGTCCGTTACGGAAGAAAGGGAGGGGTGGCGCTACAGGGCTCATCGTATGCTATTGTCTCGGTTGCTTCTCCACGTCCGGCAACGTTGAATGTTATCAGTCAGTCTGGTCTGACATCACATTCGACTACTTCCGGTTATGCAGATCTTATCTTCCATTTCGGTCCTGTTAGGCATAGGGTATCGTTTTTATCCTATCCTTTTCAGGCACTGGTTGTCGTGCATCTGCGTCTCCGGCCTAAATACCCAGTTAGGCCGGCTAACTCTCAACAGTTTCTGTCACGTCCGGTGAGGAAGTACAGATTATGTCACCATGATGTTGCTGATCCATTTTAACAACTTTTTGGTGATAATTACGCAGCTATTGAGAGTAACTCGTCTTCAATTTGTGCTCGTCGGTTATAGCCCCTGGGGCACTTGTTATTTCCGTTCGTTCACTCTTTAACTTACTATCGTAAGTTGTGAAGACATCTGATCATCGTATACGTTTTACGTATTGGTTTCGACCGTGCAAACGCTTACGTTGGTCACTACGGAACTGTTTATGCATTAGGATATTTCACTCCATTAATTGCTTCAACGGTTTCCGTTTTGACGAATTTCCACCTCTGTGTCTCGTCTGTTTAGTTTTTTTTATACGTTTCGTATAAAACCTTTATAACGGTACTTCGGTCTATTTTTATTATTACCGTTCCGAGATCACTGGTGGTTTATTCGTATATCTAGGGCGTAAATTAAAAAAGTGTTTGTTTCGGGTAACGCGACCGACCCATCAAAATCGTGCCGACTGAAAAGTTTTTTTTACCATTAATCCATCATTTCACCTTCCGTTTTTTTCTTTTTTATAAATCGTTTCACCTTCCGTTTTGTATGCCCAGCAGTGTCCGACCGACCTCCGTCCGCATGTTGTCTAACAAGAGCGGAAGCGAAGTACACGCATGCTTGTGAATTCGTTTCGGTAGCCATGATGTGTAATGTTGAAAGTTACAGCTAGCCAAAAATTAGGGTTTCCGAAAGACGGCTCGGGTTTGCGGGGAGGCACAGCATGGTGGTGTTGTGTATCACAGTTCGTGAGAAAAATGACATAATCACTAAAAACTCGCTCCAAGAATGCTTCCTGGAGTCGACGTGGGAGGAAGTGTTGGAGAAAATGTACGAGAAACCCCACGATAGCGTCACCGTAAGCGTGTCTGCCGGTAACAAATTATGTTGGGAGCGAGTGGTTCCATCCAGTGTTTACTCAAACTGTCAAAACCACGTTGGAATTCGACAAAAGTATCAAGTTCGTCTGTTTTGCAGTTAATTCAACTGAGCAGTTAGAGCAATCGGAATCACCAGCATCATCTTCAAGAAATGCATTCAGTGTTCTTCTCGAGGCTCAGAGTCGAGCAGTCAAAATACCTAGAAAGAACGAAGACGATGGGAGATGTACAGGTAACAACTACAACATGCAACAACAACAACCACCACTCCGTCTGTACCACAGGAGCAGTAAGAGGTTGTGCAAAGCCAAGTAAACGATTTCATCCTGATATAGCTTCATTAAAAAGTCCTTTCTGCCCAAACTAAAGATATTCCAAGTTCTGAGAACGATTTTCTCTTTAACATATTTTGCCCAACCTAGTCATAGATCGGGAAATTTCATAAGTTTAAATTATGTGGAATTCTTCACACAGTATAATGTGGTTCCTTAATTCCTGGAGACTGCTCGGAAATTTTGAAGAAACCTCGAAAGCCTCGAATATTTATAGCTGGGACTTTCCAGTAATATAATGATTGGCTCACGTAAGTGTTAATTGGCCCTGCCGTGCAAAGCCAAATGCTGGTTTGTTGGCGAAACAGACGGACATCCTGTTTAACAAAAAATAACTGAAGAGAAAAGAATTAGGATCGGTTAATCAACTAATTATAAGAGACAATCGAATGATAACAATTGACCAATCTGCTTTGTCGTTTTACTCAGGACTTTCCCGTTGATTATTATTTCCGGGGTCGCTTATCCGCTTATAATTGCATTATTCAAATGACGTCCTCCAATTTACATGTATTCCCGACATGTATGTGTATCTCCCATTTACATGTACAAGTTACAAAAAAAAAACCAAAAAAAAAACCAAAAACGACCGACCGACCCAACTTCCATGACAGAGGGTCCGTTACCCCAAACAAACACTTTTTTAATTTTGGCCTAGCTGCCTGAAGTTCTGCCTATCTTACATAGAGCATTCTTTCTTATCTACAACTTTTATCAACTTGGAAGTTGATACATTGTTGTATTATTTTGCAGCTAGACACTATGAATTCTATTTCGGTTTTCACTCCGGAATATAACTCATTTTGTAGTGTCACAGCCTCATCCGGGTCATCCGGTCAGTTTTACATTTATCTTGGGGTTTTAACGAGGGTCGCGCATGCGCTTTCCTTTACCGTCCTTGCCGGTTCCTCGTTGACCCATATGATTTATGTAGGCCGTGAGGGTTGGGTGTTGCTGTTGCGTCATGGGAGCATCATCACCGGATATGGTTTTTTTTTGTCAGAATTTGGATCGATTCGTTTGATCCAAACGTTTTGGGTTTGTTTCGTTCAACTAGTTGTACGTCTCATCTTTACTCCAAAAATTCTGACAATGCTCCCCGAGTTGGTCATCTTAATGAAACGAGGAGAGATTTTCTACGGTTTCTTCCCTCGCTGATTTTGGTTGATCCTCTTCGTATTCCACTTCGACTGTGCTTTAGTGAACCTTTTAGGAAGACCTGTTTCGACTCGCCTTCTTGCATGCACAGATCGTCATGGGTTTGCGATTACTCCGGTCAGTAACATCAGAACTAGTTATCTGATTCTGCTTAACACGGATTGGCTTCTTCGAACCCTTTCATGTTTAATCGCATTCCCTTATCTTCTTTACTTCTGGTAGAGAATGTGGAATTGATGACTGACTTCTTGGCGACGTAGTCTAACACCGCGGCTTGGGGACACCATCTTCGATGTTACGTGACTAGAAGAAACTACGTTCTAGCTATTCTTCTTGAGGTTACTTCCCTGTCGCTGCTATACACTACTCCTGGCTTCCTCATTTCCGTTCTTCCTATACGAGGAGGGCTAATTCGGATTTGACTGACCTGGTCGGTTCCGTCTTTTACGTGAGTATCCAGAGTGGTGTATGAGGCTGCGTCGCTTCGTCATCGTTTCCTTCAGTTTGCTGTGGAGTAGTTCAGCAACATGTACGGGTTTGTATGCTGAAGGATACTCCTTCGGTTTCCATGACCTTTGTCACTTACCGAGCTACCCCGGACTTTTTCAGTTTCTGTATTACCTGCAGTGTAAGCACAGAATCTATTTTCCTCTTCTAGTGGATGAATAGATGGAAGAGCCTTCATTCCGGCGGTAGTGTTGCTGTTCTTTCTTCCGACACTGAGGTATCTTTGCGGTGGCGTTGTTGTGTTCGGCCCAGTACGCACCTATATCGTTTTTGGAGGTCAAATCTCACCGGTACTGCACTACTTTTATCGGAGAACTTTTTGACCGGTGTTTCTTCCTCCGTCTCAGCCAGTCTTGTAAGACTGCGTCGAGGAGGGCTGGAGAACATTTTTGGTTCGAGAATTGACACTCCTCTCGTTACAGCGGAAGTCAACTAATTCTCAATAACCTACGCTTGTGTTGTGTCAGACATTATCATAGCTTTTGTCCTTCATAACAAGCACGGGGAACTGTGTTTTGTTTCCCCTGTTGCTCCTGCTTTTAGGGATCGTCGCTACGAGTTTATCACGTTTCCGGTATGTCGGACTCTCTATCAGGTTCTTACGACCGGGTGACTGTTATACTCGTAGAATGCTTCATTTATGTGTAATTTCAGCGACTTTTTGTTTCTGATTGTTATTTCTCATACTACGATTCCAGCTGTCTTGGCAGCGTTTTGCGTACGTTTGGGCGTAATCTGGCTGAAGGACTCATTCCTCGGCCGCTGCTACTCCTTCTGCCTGCTTTTCTTCTAGAACGATCTCTCGGGTTGTTCAGGTGTCATCCCATCGTTCCACGTAATTTTTCTTCCAATCCCTGGAGTATGATGGTTGCATGGAGTCGTTTGTTCACCCCGTCGCTTTCCGATGGGTACTGAGATTCACTCCAGACGTTGCAGTTCCGGAGCTGGTTTGGGCGCTGTATCGTTTTCAGGAGTGTTTTTCAGTCTACATGTATGACATCTAATTATAACCTTCTGTGATCATAGATGACTTATGTTTTTTTATATTCCTGCAGTCTGGTAGCTTGTTACCGCTGGAGTTTGGCTGATACTTCACGGGAAACTATTGTCTAGGTCTTAGTGCAGCTGATGGGCTCTAACACCTAGTCATTTTTCCCCCAGACTTCGCTATTTTATGCACTGTCGTGTGATTCATGGAGTATGAACCGGATTTCGTCATCCCGGCATATCTACAGGTTCTACTCTTACGGATTTGTCTTTGGTTTATGTCTCCTTATGGCTTTTTCCGGAGTCCGTCTACCGACTCTGTTCTGCAGTCTATAATTGAAATCATGGCAGAGTTATGGGCCCTGATTAGAGCTCTCGCGTACAAACACGTGCTTTGTTTTGTGCCGGTTACGGTCCCTCTTCTAGCAGGAAATATTATATATGTTCTTCCTAGCTTTCCAAACTTCTCGTTTGGCGTACACGGACGTACCTGCGGAGGCTATTTCACTCTCGTTGGTATTGCTTCATCAGTTCAGGGCTGTACTGACATCCTGTTTCCTTTGGAGACTGTGGACGACGTTTTAGGACCGTATCTGGAGGTTTGCGATACGTTTGTTTGTCACCACCTATGGGATTGGATGTTGTTAAGACGGGATTGCTACACCCTGGGACCGTTGTGGTGCCCAGGCTGTTGGTCACTCAGGCATGGAAATTTTCTTCAATAAGGCTGATTGCAGACTTTTATCAAAATTTTGAAATTTCAGACTTTTTTGAAGTAGATTTTACACTTTCCTGTGGTTACAATTCCCATGCCTGCTCTATGCACTAGACCTTCTTGTGGTTTTACCATTTTGTAATTTGGTAAGTAATCTTGCTCTCCCCAATTTTTCAAAAGAAGGGGGGGGGGGGTGAGATTTTTGGGTCTAGTGTATGTCAGCTTTATTCACTGGGCCTGTAGTTACTATAGGCCGGATGAGTATATCAAGGACCGTATCGTCATTATTATACATTTATGGTCTTTGATTACTTCGCTGACTCCTGTACTCCCCTTCGCTTATGCTCGGGGTCCTTTTGTTTCCGACCACTCATTCCCTCCGTCCTGCTATGGTATTCTAGCAAAAGTATGTGAAGGTAAGTTTAACAGCGCAAGAAATATGAAAAATTTGAAAATCAATTTTCCTATTTCTAAGCTTAAACTTACCTTCACATACTGTGATGGCCCTCCCAGCCTCCCCGCTGATGGGTTATTCACACTGCGTTGAATGGGGAAGAAGGAAGTGACGTGGTCGGTCACGTGGGATCTGGGTACTCGCGCATGGGCATTGGGGCAGTACAGGGACTATTTTTATTCTGTGGTAATATATTACAATTAGGCAATCGCGTAAGAACACGATAGCAAAAAGTATGTGAAGGTAAGTTTAAGCTTAGAAATAGGAAAATTGATTTTCAAATTTTTCATTTTTCAATGATTTTGTCCGGCAATAAATTTATTTATGTGAAATTTGGGCACATTATGGACGTAAAAAAATACAAAATCTCATTTTCAATTTTTTTTATTGTTCAGCCCCGATATGTCAATGCGCAAAGTGCATATTGGTAAAAGAGGGCCCACCCATAGAAGCAATATTTTTACAGGCTTAAACAATCACCAAGAGAAGCAATTTATTACCTGGAGGGACCACCAAGAGATTTCTATTCTGGACAACCCCACCCACTAATATATTATTAATTTTTTCCCCTTCCGTGGGGGGTACATATTTTCAAATGGAACAGCCGTAAGGGATTTGTCCCTCAAGTTTCAGTTTCTGTAGTGCACGGGCATATATTGAAGCCTATGAGGCTCTTGTTATCCATGTTAAATGTTTCACTTGTAGAAGCACCTCCAAAAGCCAAGGCTGCTGTGATCACAAATGCTGCACCTGAAGAGGACAGTGACGATGACGACAGTGAGGAGGAGGACAGTGAGGAGGGTATTCTTGTCATATATCTTGAAATGTAGTTCTCTGGCAGTCCAACAAGTCTGTTTTGTCTCCTGTTGTCAAGCGCAAATTTAATCAAGAAATATTTCAATCTCCAAATTTGTTGTGTTCGTGACTGAATTAAATGTTGACTAAAACACCAATAGCATATCATGTTAATGGATAAAACAGTAGAGAATCTGACAAAAAATGAAAAAACATGAAAACTGAGGTCATTTAATTCGAGATTTAAAATACTCAAATTTTGAATTTAAACAATGAATCCCTGCTTCCACCATCGGGCCCGAACCGGTCTTGTTATGGGTGGATTTATTTTCTCGTTCAACATGCATCCTAAATTAAGCATCAGTGTTGTGTACCAAGTTCTGGGTTGTATGCCATTAATGCAATTCTGGAAATAAGCTCGGGACATGTCAATGGCAATGTAACAAACCATTCATACAGGATATGTTTATCCTTAAAAGTACCATTTGATATAAAAGTACCATTTGATATAAAAGTACCATTTGAATGACCATCAAATCGTTATAATGGCTGCATTTAGTCTTATTTTATTTACTAAAAGCATGCCCCATGATCCTAATCATTGGACTTGGAAGTCCTTCGAATGGCACTTCTATATCAAATGGCACTTTCATGTATATACAATTCCTTTAATAAAAGTTTGTAACATTTCAACATGTATATATCATCGATGGAAACTCGAGCATGCATACGTGTGTCGAAGTGTGCTGACCCTCTGAACTGAACAATGCCTTCCCTCAACTCCCATATGCCTATATATTTTTATACCTGTATGGGGATTCCACCTCCTGCGGCCTATTGTCCATATTTTATCTTTTAAACTTTGGCACATTCATCTTCTGTGATTTATTGAAAGGTTTCGATGAAATTTGATTTTAGTCATTAATTCACAGTATATGCCCTCTATCCGGAACCCGTACCAGTCATTAATTCACAGTATATGCCCTCTATCCGGAACCCGTACCAGTCATTAATTCACAGTATATGCCCTCTATCCGGAACCCGTACCGGTCCTTAACTCACAGTATATGCCCTCTATCCGGAACCCATACCAGTCATTAATTCACAGTATATGCCCTCTATCCGGAACCCATACCAGTCATTAATTCACAGTATATGCCCTCTATCCGGAACCCATACCAGTCATTAATTCACAGTATATGCCCTCTATCCGGACAGGGATTCATAGAAGTCCAGATTTTACGAACCGAAGTCCGGAAAATTGAGTTTTTTTTACAGTCAAATTGAGTTAAAATATAATTTATCGGCATTTTTCCCCCTAAAGTTGAGTATATAAATTTTTTACAAACCGGGGTGATTTTTCCCCACAAAGTTCTGTACTAAATAGAATACATAAAATTTACAACTTCATAGCAGGCATCCTGCTTTGCTAAATAAAACAATTATTCACAAGTTATATCAATGACAAAGTAAAATACTTTGCAATGATAAAACAATATTTTTCTTGCAGTCTGTAAAGAAATAGGCTGTCCACAAACCTATTTATACAGTTTTTGTAAATAAGTGGCCTACTAAATGCTCATAATGAAGTGACAGTGTGTCAAAATCTTGTTAAATGAGTACAAGACTGTCCCAAAGTTGACTGGAGCTCTTTTGTGAAAAAGGTAGAAAAATAACATCAACTTCCATGTGCTTTATCATCCATGAAAAACGGAGAAGTTGGCAGCAAATACTTTGTTTATAAAAGTATACTTTGATTGAATAAAGGCAGGGAAAGACTGGGGAACTGTTCTTGGGAAGTCATGAGGTGAGGCAGGCATTATATCAAATAGATTTTCCTAATGCGGCTCAAGAACAGTGCTTGGTGGTATTGTAACAACAACAACACACACTGACGAGCCGAGGTGCGCGAAAATGACGCTTCTCAAAAGAAAATTAAGAGCGTGGTGGAGCACCTCAAAAGGCCAGGACTGAAAATTGCGAATTTACGAAGCTTGAAAATTCAGTTTCCAACACACAGATTGAGTATAAATATTTTGGTGAAAAATATGGATTTTTTACTCAAAAAAATTCAGTTTTGAACTGAAAAATTGAGTTTTTAAACTCAATCTACGAACCGAAATTCGATACGTAGAACTGACGTGAATGAATCCCTGTCCGGAACCCATACCAGTCATTAATTCACAGTATATGCCCTCTATCCGGAACCCATACCAGTCATTAATTCACAGTATATGCCCTCTATCCGGAACCCGTACCAGTCATTAATTCACAGTATATGCCCTCTATCCGGAACCCGTACCAGTCATTAATTCACAGTATATGCCCTCTATCCGGAACCCGTACCAGTCGTTAATTCACAGTATATGCCCTCTATCCGGAACCCGTACCAGTCATTAATTCACAGTATATGCCCTCTATCCGGAACCCGTACCAGTCATTAATTCACAGTATATGCCCTCTATCCGGAACCCGTACCAGTCGTTAATGCACAGTATATGCCCTCTATCCGGAACCCGTACCAGTCGTTACTTCACAGTATATGCCCTCTATCCGGAACCCGTACCAGTCATTAATTCACAGTATATGCCCTCTATCCGGAACCCGTACCAGTCGTTAATTCACAGTATATGCCCTCTATCCGGAACCCGTACCAGTCATTAATTCACAGTATATGCCCTCTATCCGGAACCCGTACCAGTCATTAATTCACAGTATATGCCCTCTATCCGGAACCCGTACCAAATATCTTATTCCCTCCCCAATATACAATTTCATGAATCTCTTTTCCAGAGGAGAAGCCTCAACAGAAACTTAAAAAAGCACCTGTTACTGCGGTCAAGAAAAAAGTTGAAGCAATGGATGTTGACGATGATGGTAATGTTTTTTGTTGCAAAAAGTACTTGTCACTTCTGACTGACATATAATTTTAAATATGCAGAATTTTCTATTCCAGTTGCATTTGAGGAAATGTAATGGTGAAGCCAGGCAGTTTAAAGCTTATCAATGTTTGTAGCTCTCTCTAAAATTACACATGGGGTTCCCAGGTGTGAAAATGATAGGATCCCAACTCCCCAGACCACTTCTTCGAAAATGCGACAAACCTGGGGGAATGGTAATCAAATCACATACATTTATTGTGAAGTGTACGTAAGCAAATAGTCGATATGGCTGATATGTTGCTGTATGCAAGCAACACTGAATTTTCCTCTAAAATTGATTTCATTTAAGGCATGATGAAGTAGAAATGATCAGAAAAGGGACATCCCTTATCAAAGTGAAATAATGGTCCAATTCCTATTTCAGAGTCGGATGACGATGATAGTGATGAAGAAACTGTAACTAAACCAAACAACAAGAAAGGCAAAGTCGAAAAACCAGGTATGTTACTACAGCAGCCTTGGTATGAGGGCTCTTATAAAACTTGGATGGTTTATTACCCCTCCGCTAAATTTGACCCAAGTTGTATTGTCGTCCTTCCATATTCCATGTTACGGTACCACAATATCTCTTTAAGGACCAGTCCACAGCCAGGCTGTCCAAATGAACAAAAGCCTGCAGAAGATGACCGATCTCGACCTATTTTTTTTTTTTAGGTGAAATTACACATTAAAAATAGATTTGATGCTATAACCATGATATTTGTTAGTATTATAGCTAAGTTAATAATGCAGATCTTTGATCAGTTAAAAGCCAATTCTGGTTGACTGACCTTGACCTATTTCATCCAGGCCAAAATCCAGTTAACACAATGTTTTACAGGCATGCCCTGGCATATATTGAAGCCTATAAGGCTTGCTAAAGGCTGTGGTAATCCTCCTGAAAATAATCTGGTAATTTTCCATGTATAATCAGTTGAATCTGATGATGACGATGATGATGATGATGATGATGACGAAGATGATGATGAAGATGATAGCAGTGAAGATGAAGACGATGATGAAGCTGTGGATAACAAACAGAAAAAGAGGAAGAAGGGCCAGGCTGATAAACCTTCCAAGAAAGCTAAAGTCGAAAAGCCAGGTAAGTTTAACCCATTCGGTACTAATGACACCAAACAAATTATTTCCCTGTTTCAAACCCAATTACTTCTGGCAAAATGTCGAGAGCCTTCCCAACCTCAATGACACCAAAAGACAAAGCTACTTTGCGGTCTTCAACATCACATTTCATGCGAGCACCTCAGGTGAAACTTGAACAAATGCACAATTGAAGTCTCTTGAATATAAAATGATTATCCCCTGCTGGACCCCGGTCGGGGGATATAAAATTGCTGTGTGGGTGGGTGTGTCTGTGTGTGCGTCACGTTTTCCTGTTAACATGGTAACTTGAAAACTGTTGATTCAATTCACTTCAAATTTTAACTGAAGGTATAATTGGAGAATAGCTTTCTTGCTAGTGATTTTGAGGTCACAAGGTCTAGGTCACTTGGGCTCGAAAACCTGCAAAAAAAGAGGAAACTCTCCAGTTCCAGTTTATGAACTGATACCAACATTGGATACAGTGCCGATGGGGCAAAGAAGAAAGTTAATTGTTTAGGTCAAAAGGTCAAAGGTGAAGTTCACTCAAGCCAGAAAACCTTTAAAAAATTGAAAATCTCCTGTTCCATGTCCAGAATTGGTTCAAAACTTGATGCCTACTTTTTGTTTTACAGTTTTTGTTGAAATTTACTGTTTCAAAAGGACAAAAAGCAATATTTCAGAATGTCTGGGATCTGCAATGCAGAGAGAAACACATAAATGCCTTCTGTTTGGAGTAAATTATTCAACTTCACGGACTGCTTTGAGCTGGGAGCAGCGGGGTCCAGGCCCAGAAAACTATCTACTGTACTGAAGGAGTTGTGTATATATTTTGCCATAAAGAACAAGTCTGAAGAGAATAATTTAATTTACCATATGAAATATTTAGCTGGTGTTGAGAAAATAGTCAACAGTTACTTCAACATACGGAGTCCACATATAGGTAATCCAAATAATATATATTTGCAGACAGTGAGATAACAAGACAACTAATGAAAGATACAAATTTTTCCCATATATAACTCGGTAAAACCTATGCGAGATAAAGTGATAGGATAATTCATCCCACACACATATGTGGGAGGAGCGCGTATGATGCAGGTGGCCAGTCACGATGCTTGACACGAGCTGCAGGTCTTGACACGAGCTGCAGGCAGGATATGCTTCAGCAACGTTTTTCTCAGTGTGTCCTTTGTATTGAAATACTGATTAAAGTAATGATTTAAATTATTTGAGAAATAGAATCTCATATTATCTTCATCATAGGATGAAAATCTCCACTCGAGAGATGGACAATGCATACCAACCGAGCCGACAGGCAAAGTTGGGATGTATTTTCCTTCTCCAGATCCCGTCAATCCCAGAATTGGATCATCATCTACCACGAAGGCATTGCTTGAGTTCTAAAGATTTCTTCGTCACTTTTACAGTCCGACTGTTTTTGAAAAACCTGTCCAAGAGAACAACCCCAGAGGAGGTGGAATCGTTCTTGACGGAGAATGATATTAAAGTGAAGAATGTAGCAAAGCTGCTCAAGAAGAAGTAAGTGGGAGTTCAAATAAAACTCAATGAGCATTATGTATCTCCACAAAATGGCTGGTCTTGGCACTAAACCATCAGTCCATGATGGATGGATTGGACAAAAATGCTGGTTCTGGCTCTACCAGTATTGAGCAGACTAGACAAATGCTGGTTCTGGCTCTACCAGTATTGAGCAGACTAGACAAATGCTGGTTCTGGCTCTACCAGTATTGAGCAGACTAGACAAATGCTGGTTCTGGCTCGACCAGCATCTGATCTCGGTGGGTGAGACAAAAGCTGATTTTGGCACTAATCAGCGTATACAAGTGCTTGTTCACTCGGCGGGCACTTGTGTTGGGTGAGTTGGGTTGAAGCTGGTTCTGGCACGAGACCAGCATTGATTGGGTTGATAAAGCTGGTTTTGATGTTTGACCAGCAGCTGGTTTTGGCACATTCAACCAGGTTCAAGTCCTGATCACACCAGGAGCTGATGTAGTTAGATAAATTTGATGTTTGGGGATTATCAAATGTGTAATATCTTGAGATAAATTAATCATACCAATCATGCCCCATTGTTTTGGAAACTGGTTGTCTGGTCCAGCGGGACTAACCTACTTTCATGGTCCTGTCCTATTGAACAATCAAAAGGACCTCTCATTGTCATTCAGTGTAGTTGGAGGATACGTCAAGTGTGAATTTTAACAGAATTACACAACTCCTTGTGTGACTGGGGCTTGTGACTGCCAGTTTGTTGTGGCACATTGGACAGACTGGAGAAAAGCTGGTTCGTGGCACTGTGTACCAGCATGGCACAGGCTAGACAAAGACTGGTTTTGGCACTGGGCCAGTTTTGGATGGGTAAAACAGACTGGTTATGGCACTGGACCAGTGATTGAGCTCGATGGGTTAAGCACAAGCTGTTTCTGGCACTATTTCAGCTTTGAACAGGCTAAGCATAATGCTGGTTCAGGTTAACAGCATTTCTGAGCTGGGTGGATTGGGCACAATAGCTGATCTTGGCTCTGTATCAGCAATATTAAGTTGGATGATCTAGACAATAACTGGTTATTGGCACATTAAACCAGTATTGATCAGTTGGTTGGTAAAAAAGGGGCGACACTGACCCTGTAACCAGAATTTACCTTTGATGGTATAATGATAGTTTGGCTGATCAGCAGTGAACACTATATGTATATTCAGCCTTGTACTTGTTATGGTGACGTAGAAGCTCTGAAAATCCATGAACGCATATACTGAATCTAATCCGGTTCAATATTTCCACAACACCTCTGGACATAATCAAACTATCAATGCCTGCATAGTGACTCTCCAATATGTACCTTCTCTGGATTACTACTATTGGATGGTACCTTGGACCAGAATTGTGAAAAGTCTTATGGAACTGTGTACGGCATGAACTATGGATTTACCAGAGGAGGGAGGTGTGTACATGTACATTCTTTGCATCATAAATATAATATGTATGGTAAGGTCAGCTCTCATAATTCAATCACAGGAAATGTGCTTTCTCACCCAAAATGACAAACGAAATGATATGAAAAGTGGACTATGCTTTATTTAGTTTCTCCTACTTTGAGAGGGGAGTGGGGGTCATAATTTCAGATATGATTTGGGGTGATTGAATGTTAATCGTGATTGAATTAAATGGTTGATCTTGCACATACTTTCCCCCTTCTCCACAGTGGAGAGGGAGAGAATTATGGTTTAACGTCACGTTCAGCAATATTTCAGCTATATAGCAACGACCTGTCTCCACAGTGGAACATAATAGAGGGAACACAATAGAACACAAGGACATAAAATTTGGTAAAATTACTGTGTAATGGAAGTTGATGTGCTCCACCATCAGACAGGTCAGATAGCCCTAGATGTGTGGTTGGCTATATTAAGAAGTCGGTCTGCCACTGTGAAAATTCTGAGCAAGCCCATCTAGAGGCGACTCGGGGAGGCGGGGGAGAAGATGGTAGTTTCAAGTGTTGAAGGCATTAACTACAATCCTGACACATGGACAGTAGTCTGCACTGCTATTGGGCAGATCCACAGATGGGATAGTGGACAATGCATATCTTCAGACTTGATAGATATGGTCAATGCTTTAATAGTTCAATCAGGCAAAAAAAAAATTTGTCTGTTTACTCGTACTGATATTATGGAAATAAGAATTACCAATAATGTGTTGGACTGCTGTCTTCTATTACCACCAAAAAGCATATCATTTTAATTTGTTAATTTGATATGCAAAACAATATATTCCAAGGATTTCCCCCCAGAAATGATGAAAACTTGAAAGTATTTTTAGTGAAAAATACAAAATTCCGTGTGGAATTCCAGTGCCTTCCATATTGTGGGTGTACTTAATTGACATATACAACATAAAATGAAATGGGGAAATTAATTTGAGCATCATGGAGATTTGTACCAGCGCCTAGGCCTTCTAATTCGAGCAATTTGAGAAGACGGAACCGTACAACGATTTGAACACGCCATTTGTCCAAAAACGAAGAATTATCACCTTCTTGAATCTTGGGTTTATTGCAATGCATTCCTAATAGAACAAGTTGGGGAAATTTTGGATTTTTTAGCGGAGAAATGATACCGGTCGGCTAGACTTTGACGTCGACTTTGACTGTGCTGCGCCAATTTCGTTGAAAACGAAGAGCACTTGCCGTGTCGTGAAACACTGCTTCAACAAACGCCATTTCAAGCCATAAAATTAGTAAATTTCTTTTGAAGTTGATGGAGAATATGTTTAAAATTGTCCTGGTAAACATTATCAGGACGACTGAAGCGTAATCACGTTCTGATTTCTCGATTCCCGACCTGGAAGTGAGTGCTTTATTTCCTAAAAAGATCGTCCATCTGCTGCCATGTATTGCCATGCTGCACTACAGTCAAGCTTTACGTTATGCTGACAGTGCGCGAGCCGCTTTACAGTTGTTGTTGTTGCGGACTTGGTCGTGATTTCGTGAAATCTGCTGAATTTTTTTTTAGACTCTTACGGTCGGGTAACCGGAAACAAGACATTTTTTTTTGCCCTCAAGGGAAGGGAATGTTCTCACCCAAAATCAAATTGATTAGATCTGAAAATTCATGAAGTGATACAAAATCGGACTGTTTAGTTTCTTCTACGTTAGGTGGTGATCAAAGCCTGATGCGAATTTGAGACAAAATCTTGGTGACTGATTGAATGTTAACAGGGTGATTGAATTATTAAAGCATGTACTGTACTACCTGATCTTGTTGATAAATAGAGAATCCAAGTTGATATTCATAAAGCCACTTGATTTTTTTTGGAATTACGTAGCAGCTACATAGTACATGATCACTCGCAGGTTTGATACGCTTTTCACACTTGGTTGTAATGTTTGGTTTAATAAGTTGTGATAATGTTCTATTTAGAATTGGTTTTGCCGAGTTGGTGAATCCCGGAGATCTGTCTAAGGCTCTGGCATTGTCTGGACAGACCCTGGGTGAGAAGGAAATCCTTGTGGAGAAAGCTCAAGGAGAGCCGACCACCCCACCTGTCAAGGCACCGGTAAAGAAAGACAACACACCGAGTAAAGAGCAATCGGATGATGCGGGTGAGTGGAGAGAGAAACTTAGTGACCACATCAGTGCACAGTGCAGGACAGGCAGTGGTTTCCTCCGGATACTCCACTAACCAAGCCGACGGTCACCACACGAGTGAAACAACCTTGAGTGTGACATTAAGTCCAATTCTTCCCCCCCCCCCCCCTGTTGGATAACGTTTCTTACATAGAGGAATTGCTTCATGTCAAAACTGGACTATGATTTTATATCTGTAGAAATTATTTTGGATGGTCTGGGAATGTTCTTCATAGTGGTGCTATCATAATCTGTATCTGTTGAAATATGGGTTCAGGTGTACAAATGATTGGTCAGGTGTTAAAGTGTGACTTTGTAATTGCCTGTATTGTACTAGTCTATGATGATCGATGACGAGCCTGAGAAATGACTTCATGCTGACAAATCGAGGCATTTGACTGAGACTGGTAATGGGTTCTTCACTTGTTCTTTTCAATACTGTGCATATCGGACCAAATTTAAATTATTCATTTCAATTCTCACTAGCTGATGACTGTATAATAATGGCGAGAAATTTGGCGAAGTCTGTGAATGAAGAGAAACTGAAAGAAGCATTTCCAAACATCCTATCCATGCGTATGCCCACATTTAATGATGGGAACAGTCGAGGGTGAGTTGTAATTCATTCATGTTTTGTAGGAGAAAATTTAAAATACTGCACCTATGGAAATGTGTATAGATCTCGCGATAAAATTTTGGGATATGGTTGGCAAAATTTTGTATGATTTAAATGGAACAGCAATTGCACAAATGTCAATTCTCAATTGAATCAGTTTGTGAATATAGCATAGTTCTGACTCGTGAACAGAATGTCCATAACTTTTACCTGTCAATGATGATTATCGATGACGAGTCAGAGGATTTTGTGCTGACAAATCGAGGCATTTGACTGAGACTGGTTCATGTACTTATTATCTCTGTAACATTGTCCTGCGGTGGACTGTCACAAATGTGTTTGCTTGCCTCCCTGCCAGACTTTTGCTTGATTTTCTCGCTTCTCCTGCATGTCTTCATTAATGCATAATGAAACGGATGACAAAGTGAACTTCGGAGTTAAATGTTTTATTCAAATGAGGAAATCAGTTTGCAGGAAGGACAGAATCTGATTTATACTTGAAGGTTGGGACAATTTCTGGGGAACAAAACTCTTTAACATTTCATATAAATATTCCATACTTTAACAGAATCAGTCCATTAAAAGTACCGTAACATTATTTTGAGGGAGCATTCAGCATGGATTGATAAAAATGTTCACACATATTGACTGCCCACGTTTGACAACTGTTATCCTAGGTTTGCATTCCTGACCTTCTCGAGCGCCGAGGAGGTGACGGAATTGATCAAGAATCAGGGGATAGAAATTGATGGACAAGAGCTCAGTTTGGGACCATATACATCTCGTGCACCAAACAAACAGGCTAAATCACCACATGAACGAGGGGGAGGTTCATCAGCAGGTGAGACTACTACAACGACAAATATCAATGAATAATCTGTATAGTCTATTGAAGGGATGACCATTGATAATTGGTGCCCTCCGATTCACACTATTGTCAAAATCTAATGGTCCCTTTGAGGGCTATCAAAGAAAAAAGGGGTATGGAACATGTTACAAACCATCATGTACTTGAAGGGACCCCCTCTCCTCAACCATAAAATAATTAAGTGTTCCCTCTTTGGTCATACTCTTGTGTAATTCCGAGTCCTCTCTATGAAGTTCAGATGGCACAACCATGCCTCTACACCTACTTCCCCCACTTGGCCCCTGTATATCATTTCCCTTTTCACTATAATACTGCTGTGGGATGAGGACTGTTACATCAAGTACCAGTTAATTGCTGATGAACGGTGGTTCTCTCCGGGTACTCTGGCTTCGTCTACCTCTAGAACTGGCAGTCACCATATGAGTGAAACCAACCTCTCCCTTACATTAAGCTACATTACAGTTTATATCTGTTCTCAAGTTCATTGAAACTCGTGTAAACCAGTTCACCGTGACACTCCTGTAAATCTCCCGTCTTCCACTCCCAATTTCAGAGGCAGGAAAAACAAAGGTACTGTTCATCAAGAATCTCAACTTTGACACGACAGAAGATGGTTTGAAGGAGTATTTCCCCGATGCCCAGCAAGTCAGAATTGTGACACATGCGGACAGCGGAAGATCCAAAGGGTTCGTACTTCAATAAGCCATGTTGTATCTATGAAATTGTTTCTCGTGGAAATCAGTAAGTTGCTTGAAAGGTTGAAGAGGTGTTGCTGTTGGCATATGTCACAGCTTTAGCAGGTTAGGGCGATCCCACTCTCTAAAGTAAGAGGCAAAAAAAGCTTTTTGCTCAATATATCAGTTTACATAATGAATTCAGCAAAGTACTGAAGCCATACAGACGTATATATCCCCATCAGAAGGTAGTAAAAAAAAAGTCCTTTACCTAATTTGCATAATAGTAGACCAAATATTTATCGCTCTATTGAAACAACATCGCCTGGTTCTTCAAGTGGCAAATTCATTTTAGAGCATGGAACATTAAATAAAATAATGCACCTGAAGCATTGGTTAAGAAGGAATCAAAACCTTTTTAACTTTTAATTTTTGAGAGCGGGATGTTCCTATTATAAACTTGTTCAAGATTTGTGCTGGTACATTCATAACTTGATATGGAGCCCTAGACATGATGGATTCAATGGGACAGCATTCTGGCCCTAATTTAACTATGAAAAGCTGTACATCCTTGTTGACAGCTATATGAAGTTGGTCACCAAGATGAAAACGAGTATCTCGTTAGTCTGCTATAAATGTGTGGTTTGTATAAAAGGGACCAATCGATTCAAGAGTTGCTAATGTATGCTTGCTAATGTATGCTTGCTAAGACCTCTACAGAACCTTCCTGCTAATACAATACATATATTTTTCAGGTTTGGTTTTATTGAGTTTGACAGTACTGAAGATGCTCAAAAAGCATATGACCAGAGAAAAGGGGAGGTAATTGATGACAGAGAGGTTTATTTGGACTACGCAGAAGAGAGGGGACGAGGTAATTTATAGTTCTGTCTCCCGTCTGTTTTTCCTGCCCATGTTGAAGATCATGAGGGGAAAGTTGGGATAGCGGATCTCCATAATCATGGATTGTCTTTGTGTTGTGGCTTCATATCAAGAGCTAGACCAGTATGAATTTCTAGAAGCCCAATATGATATGGCTTCGGTCCAAAGGTGTGAACAATTCTTAAGAACAACCCTATTTTCCAATGGCTCGACTTGCTGATTGTTGATTACTGATCCTGCTTCTTGTTCCATTATTGGGGTCGGTCCTTGCATCCGTTCCACATCCGACGTCTTTTCCAGACAATAACTTCTGAAAAACTGAACATATTTTAAAATTTGGTGTGTGGGTACCTCACCCGTGATCATTTTTCATGCCGATCCACCCACAAGTGGGGCCAACTTGAAATTTTGTTTCCGGACAATAGCTTTTGAAAACCTGAACTGATTTATTCCAAATTTGGTATGTGGGAACCTTTGCCTCAAGATCTCGTTTGGGATTGTTTTTCTCGCCGATCCACCTAAAGGTGGTGCCACTTTAGGGCCAAGTTAATATTTTGTTTCCAGACAATAACTTTGAATGTGGGTACCCTTGTCTCGAGATCACATTTGGGTTTGTTTTTTCATACCGATCCGCCTATAGATGGCGCCACCTTTGGGCCAAATTAATATTTTGTTTCCAGACAATAACTTTGAATGTGGGTACCCTTGTCTCAAGATCACACTTGGGTTTGTTTTTTCATGCCGATCCGCCAAAAGGTGGTGCCACCAGGGAGTCCATTTAAAATTGTTTCCGGACAATAACTTTTGAAGACCTGAATGGATTCTTTCCAAATTTGATATGTGGCTACCTTAAATTGCCTCAAGATCTTGCTTGGGATTATTCTCCATGCCGATCATTCTGTAGGTGCTGCCACTTTGGGGCCGAAGTTAAAATTTTGTTCCCTTCAGTTATTTTACTTATGAAAATCTGAACAGGTATTTTGCAAATTTGGTATGTGGGTACCTTGCCTCAAGATTTCACTATGGATTTTCATGCCAATTCACCTGGGGGCCACACTAGATTTTCCAGACACTGCCTTTTGAGGCGCGCGATGGCGCGCGCGCACCATGACGCGCCTGAATTCAAAATAAGGTACGCTAAATTCCGCGCACCTTGTTAAATACCTACGCAGTTTATTTATTATGTCCGCTGTTGTCAAAATCCTCAAATAGCCGCTTCCGAGAACCGCGAACTGAAACAGGAAGTTGAAATCGAGAGACAGGAAGTTGAAACCGAGAGCCATATTTATCAGTCAATTTGATTGGCTCACAGGAAAATGGCAACCTAGCAGTGACCAATGCAGATACTCGTCTCTTCCCGCATCCCTCTATGACGGTTTTGCCCATGCGGTTTTTTCCTCCCGAACTACAGCAAATTTTGAACTTTCTCCGGTCGCGACGACGTTCTATTAATCAAGGAGAAGGAATCTAAAAGAACTGTTAACGTCAGTACGATAATGAAGTGGAATACTGGTGGCTTAATTCGATTCCAGTCAACCGATGACGGTAAAGTGGCCCTAGTTTGGTGCGCGATGTGCGCCAAACACAGCGACAAAATTTATACAGATCCCCGTTTTCGTGGGCAAGCGGCGACCGTAATATTTGAAGTGAGTTGTACTGTTCAGTGTTGAGCCGGTGTAAAGTTGAAGTTAATAAAAGTTTTCTTCAAGAAAAATGCTACTTGTTTAAATTTTCCTTACATTGATTAGCCAGAGCCCTAGCTGTCAATGGTAAAACCATCTGAAACCTCAAGCTATAAGGACATTATTATTAAATTTCTCTATATATTTATCTGTACTTGGATCCCTGAACCACAAGGTGGTGGATCTTGTATGAATAGAAACGGTATTTGATTAGCCTTCACTTGGCTCGCCTTAATAATTTTAGGAGAGCTATTTAAAGCTCATGTATGGCTCCCCTTACCAAATTCAGGTACACCATTTCCAGCTCGCCTGCAATTTTCAAAAGTCAGTGTCTGATTTTCTTTTCAGGACAACTTCGGTAATTGTTTGTACCTTGCCACAGGATCTTTATTGGGATTGCTTTCCATGTCGGGTACTGAACGTTAGGGTTCCAAGCCAAATCAGTAGTTTCAATGTCCGGGGACTTCCAATGCTCAGGTTTTTTACGACGACAATACCCTTCGGGCAAAATTTGCCAGAAGGGTATTGTCATCGTCGGCATCGTCTGTCTGTCCATCAGTCTGTGGACATGATATCTGAAGAAGGATTATAGCTAGGCATTGTAAATGCATCTGGTGAAGGGTCTGAAGCTTATTGAAATGACCAACCTTGACCTATTTTATTAAGGTCAAATACTAGTTTTGCTATATTTTTTGAAGGATTAAAGCTACATGTAGGGTCTCCGAATTCTTTTTACTTTTGTAACTAGTGATTGACTAGAAGCCTATCCCATTTTATGGACTTTGATGTATTTTTTTTTTACGGTCGAATACTGATCATTATGATATATAACATGAAGAAATATAGCTAGGCTTTCCAAATTAATACTATGTATACATATGGTGATGGTCCAGCGGTGTGCTGAAGATGACTGACCTTGATTTATTTTATTCAGGTCAGTTTCTGTTTAGTACAATATTTCATGGAGTATTATATCTAAATTGTCCTAATTTATACCACAAATGCCTGCAGCTGAAGTTTAGTGAACATCGCCGACCTTGACCTATTTTCTAAAGGGTCAAATTCTGTATGTTGAATTTAAGAACTCCAAATTCATGTTCCATGCACAATTAAGTTAGAATAGGCCAGAAAATTGTTGAAGATGACTGACCTTGATCTATATTCCCGAGATCAAACTTAGTTGATTTGATTATGAGCTGTATAGAAGGGTATATTTTAGAGCTAAGAAATTGATCATGCTCTACCAGAACCTCCGCGCAAAATTTTTCCCATAAGCTGACCTGGCTCAACTTCATATGTATTTCTAAAATGAGAGAACTACATTCAACCCTACTAGATCACATTTTTGTTAACATGATGTTGTAAAAGTTCTAAAAATAGATATTCTGCAATGCATGATTGCGGACTGTAGACAATAACTGATAGCCGAGGGGTATTTTGTATTTTATTTCCGAGATCTAGGGACCATGCAGTCCATCTGCAGACGTCAATATCAGACTTGACTATGAAAACCAACCAAAACATGGCTTGTGATAGTTGAGTCTTACTCAAGTTTACTCAATTCTTTCCAAATTTGCTGCACAGTATTACCACCATGTGAATATAGGCAGGTGACCCGATTTGACGTTATATTTTCTTGCAACTTGTCACAATTTTTGCTCGATTATTTCGAAATTTGTCAGATATTGTCGTCACCGTGTGGAAATGTGCACATGACATTTTCGACTTGATCCGACCTATACCTCCCCCTGAGTTATGCCCCTTGATTGTTGACAATAACTGGTTCGGTGGCGAATGATTCTTGAAACACCAAAACTGGTGTATCATTTCTAGAGATCATTTGCTGTATAATTTCCTGGAACATTTGTTTACGTTGAATAGATTGATCACATAACTATCCCATTAGTGAGGAGCTAATATGATGATTATCTTCTCAGCTTCCTTTTATTGCATATAACCATATTTATCTGCTATTCTCCCCCTTTCTCCTTTAATGGGAATAAACCATGTAGTTGCCTGCTGCGTATACGCGTGCATCTTGTTGAAATTCTAGGTGGATATTCTCACTGTAGAACAGTTTTATGTCATTCGAGCTCGATAAGAATGCAATGATTACTTGCAGGTGGCGGCGGCGGCGGCGGTGGTGGCCGGGGATTCCGTGGAGGACGAGGTGGAGGATTCAGGGGAGGACGAGGAGGTGGGGGATACGGGGGAGGACGAGGAGGTGGGGGATTCGGGGGCAGAGGTGGCTTCCGGGGACGAGGTGGAGACCGTGGAGGACGGGGTGGGTTCAGGGGACGTGGGAGCTTCGGCGATCGTGGACGAGGAAGGGGATTTCAACAAGGATCGGGTAGGTCCAGCATTCACATTATTTTGTATTGTAAAACTTCATGCGAGTCAAATTGAATCTCTTCACATTTTGTATTTGCTCTCACACATGGGTATACTCATCTGTACAAGTCCAGGTAATCCTTACCTGGACCTTTTTGGTGATTCAGACGATTTCTCGGGTCGATGCGTCTATTACACAATCTCATACATTTCATCTCCAGCGGCTGTTTTGAATTAGTGCATCGGTAGCTGAAGTCTTTGGGTTTCGCTTTGACACCCGATGTTGATTTCAAAGGTACTCAGGCCAGCGATGAAATTTAAACCAGTCAAAACTTAAACCTTGCTGCAGATTGGCCTAATGAGCTGCTTCAGCGCGCTTACTGATTGGTTCGGTTTAGTGGAAACCCCTCGAGCTATTTATATCCGGAACTGCTGTCGGTAACTAACCAAGCCAGTGTATCGATCGTAACCTATTGATTAATACACGGACTCGCACGGATGCGGTAAATTATGATTGATCAGTGCCTTTGTCAACTGCAGTCCACAAAGGATCAGTCATTATGGCCAAGTACCCTTGTCAACTAAGTGTTTTGCCTACTACAAATCATAGGTCATTATGGTAACGTTTGCTCGTCAACTAGGGCCTATAAATGAGAGGTCACTTTTACTATTGTCAAGTAACCTTGTCAACTACAGCCTATAAATGAAAGGTCATTATGGTCGAGTGCCCTTGTCAACTTTAGTTTACAAATGATAGGTTATTATGGTCGAGTAACCTTGTCAACTATGGCCTATAAATGATAGGTCACTATTGTCAAGTACCCTTGTGAACTATAGCCTATAAATGATTGGTCATCATGGTCGAGTACTTGTGAACTATAGCCTATAAATGATGGGTCATCATGGTCGAGTGTGCTTGTCAACTTTAGCCTATGATAGGTCATATGGTTGAGTATACTTTTCAACTGTAGCCTATGATAGGTCATATGGTTGAGTATACTTTTCAACTTTAGCCTATGATAGGTCATATGGTTGAGTATACTTTTCAACTGTAGCCCAAATTCAGTTACATCAAATGTGTGAAATTGCATTCATGACTTGATAATTTATTCATGACTTGATAATTTATTGTTTTACAGGGAAGAAGAAGACTTTTGACGACAGTGACTAGACTGTAATAGCCAATAACTTGGGAACTGTAATAGACGAATGGCCGCCATATGGTACTGGAGACGCAGCGATCTGTGGATGTTATTCGATTGTGGCCTGAACACAAACCCAGATTTGAGATGTTTTTCAGGGACTCCTGACATTGTACCATATTAGTGACAATTTTTGTAAGGATGAAACTGTTTGCACAAAAATAAAATTCTGTGTGTTTAGAGGCAATGAGTGGCCTTGGACAAACTGAAGATCACATAGCTGATATTTACTTGCTCCCCATTTGAAGTGTCAGGAGATATTCTCTCTTTACATGTATGTATATATATCATGTTTTTCATCAAATCTTCAGGTTTATGGGTTTTACAAAAGATGCTGTATTACATAGTACACTAGACGATGGTCATTAAATACCTATAAATCATGACCTGCAGAAGACCAGTTTTATCATTTGCATCCATTTAGGCACTTCTTGTATGTACGAATGTTTCATATACATCATTTTATTTGTATCCTCATTTTATTTGAAGTTCTTGATTTGTCTCTGGTTTTAAAATAATCATTTGTGTATGTCTTTACGGTAGTTACAGGAGATGACAATGGTACATATCTTAGTATCTTTTGTACAGTATATAAATAGTACAGTGATTTTGAAATGGGGGTTATGAGATGAAATGAACATAGTGAAAAGTTGTCTCCCATCTAAGATTATGAAATTGTTACAGTATGTGTGTACCTGTTATTGAGCAGGTATTATGTTAAGAGTGTAGCCATTGATGATTGAAGTGTGTTACTATGGTAAATATGCCCCGAAATTAATCGAGAGTTAACCAAATTAATGGACGGTTAACCAAATGAGCGCCCTCCGTTGAGCAGCATGTGATGCGAATTAAGTATACAAGCCAAAGCTGTGAATAGTGCTGGTTTGTGGTAACTAATAACTTTTCCTTAAGCAATTAAATGCTTACTGGAGTCCAGCTAAGGGTAGCTAAGAAGAACGTCGTCTATGGCTGCTCATAAATCCTCGATGTACTCGTTCATTCATTCTACACCACTATGTTGTAGCAACTGCCATGTTTTGATTTGAATATTTTATTTTAGATGAAATATATCTATACGAATATAGTACTGTAAACGGTCTTTGTTTTTATGCCCCACTGACTAATGTCTAGGGCATTGTTACCCCTCGGCCAAAATTTGGCCGAAGGGTATTGTCGTCGTCATGTACGTCTGTCCGTCCGTCTGTCCGTCACACCTTTCTCGTTACCAAGATATCTTCAGAACGACTTACCCTAGGCACACCAAAATTGCAGTGCACATCCGTATGCTTGTGACCCAGAACCCTATTGAATCTGGACCTGATTGGTTAGAAACTTTGGCGGCCATCTTTAATTTATGCGAAACCATCACAGCTTTCTTGTTACCAAGATATCTTTAGAACGACTTACCCTAGGCACCCCAAACTTGCACTGCACATCCATATGCTCATGACCAAGAACCCTATTGAATCTGGACCTGATTGGTTCGAAACTTTGGCGGCCATATTTAATTTATGCGAAATCATTAATCTTGTGTATCTTAGGTACCATTTCTCTGTTCAGTGTGAAACTTGGTATAGATCATCGATGCATCAAGAAACTTCAAAGGAATGACCAAACCAGTTTCCCTGATTCGGTGAAAACCTTGGCGGCCATCTTTAATTTATGCAAAATCTTCAATGATATATATCTCTGATACCATTCAAGTGTTCTATACGAAACTTGGTATACAGCATCGATGTATCAAGACATCTGCAATGTATAGCCACATCAGTTCCTCTGAGTGGCGGGAAGGATGGGCGGCCATCTTTAATTTATGGAAAATCATTAATGATCTCTATCTCTGATACTGTCCGAGTGCTCGATGTAAAATTTGGTATATATCATCGAAGCATCAATAGACTTACGATATATGACAGTTCTGGCGTTTCTGATTGGGCGGAACCTTGGCGGCCATCTTTAATTTATGCAAAATCTTCAATGATGTATATCTTTGATACCATTTCAGTGTTCTATATGAAACTTGGTATCCAGCATCGATGTATCAAGAGACTTGCAATGAATAACCACATCGGTTCCTCTGAGTGGCGGGAAGGATGAGCGGCCATCTTTAATTTATGCAAAATCATTAATGATCTATATCTCTGATACGGTTCAAGTGCTCATTGTAAAATTTGGCATGCATCATCGATGTATCAATAGACAGTTCTGGTTTTTCTGCTTGGGCGGAAACCTTGGTGGCCATCTTTAATTTATTCAAAATCTTTAATGATGTTTATCTTTGATACCATTTCAGTGTTCTATATGAAACTTGGTATACAGAATCTATGTATCAAGAAACTTGCAATGAATAACCACATCAGTTTCTCTGAGTGGTGGGAAGGATGGGCGGCCATCTTTAATTTATGCGAAATCATTAGGGATCTCTATCTCAGATAATTTTCAAATGTTCGATGTAAAATTTGGTATACATCGTCGATGCATCAACAGACTTATGTAATGAATACCGGTTTCTCTGATTGGACGTAACGTTTGAGGCCATTTCTAATTTCAAAATTTTTCATAATCTGTATATTTGTTGCTTGACTGCTTGGTGTTCCTGAAGTCTTGTTTTAAATTGAATACATTATGAATGGCTGGCGCCCAGAGCCGAGGGGTTTTCAGATGCGCAGCTTCGTATTTTTGGCTTGTCATTCCGTACCATGTTTGTCCCTAAACACCATGAAATGGCTTGAAGGAGACTTTCAGGCAATAAAATCAGGAAGACCTCGCACACTTGTCAAATATCGAGTGTAAATACCTTGCCAAAATGTAGCTTGGCATTATATCATCCATATACGGTCATGGGGGACACCACATATGGGGTCCACTTAAAACTTCCAGAATTTGAAAAGCAGGGAGTGAGTGAAGGATTCAACGTCACTTCAGTACTATTTCAGTCCTACTTGACGTTTGGGTCCTATACCTTTTCACATCCGGGAACCCCATGAGTGCCCCAGTTGTCTCTTGCGACAAGCTCTCGGAGGGGCATTCTTACCATGGACTGGAGTGTCGAAATAAAAAAAACTTAAAACAAAAGAATGAACCCATTTCAAATATTATAAGGATGCCGTGCCACCATTGGTGGTCGCTTTTGATAGCATTTCATTCATTTGGATTTTGTGTCTGGACCATAAAATGAGAACAGAATCGGACAAGTCAGAGTAGTTCGGTAACTTGTGAAAACTTGGGTGACAATTAGTAATTTTATTCTGCACAAAAAGCTGGGTTTTGTTTAAAAAGAACCCAAGATAAACGTACACAGAACCCAAGATAAACGTACAGAAGACAACATAATAATACGAAGCTGCGCATCTGAAAACCCCTCGGCTCTGGGTGCCAGCCATTCATAATGTATTCAATTTAAAACAAGACTTCAGGAACACCAAGCAGTCGAGTAACAAATATACAGATTATGAAAAATTTTGCCATTAGAAATGGCCTCAAACGTTTCCGTCCAATAAGAGAAACCGGTATTCATTACATAAGTCTGTTGATGCATCGATGATGTATACCAAATTTTACATCGAACATTTGAAAATTATCTGAGATACAGCTCCCTAATGATTTCGCATAAATTAAAGATGGCCGCCCATCCTTCCCACCACTCCGAGAAACTGATGTGGTTATTCAGTCTCTTGATACATAGATTCTGTATACCAAGTTTCATATAGAACACTGCAATGGCATCAAAGATTTTGCATAAATTAAAGATGGCCACCAAGGTTTCCGCCCAAGCAGAAAAACCATAACTGTCTATTGATACATCGATGATGTATACCAAATTTTACATCGAGCACTTGAACCGTATCCGATATATAGATCATTAATGATTTCGCATAAATTAAAGATGGCCGCCCGCCGCTCGGAGGAACCGATGTGGTTATTCATTGCAAGTCTCTCGATACATCGATGCCGGATACCAAGTTTCATATAGAACACTGAAATGGTATTAAAGATATATATCATTGAAGATTTTGCATAAATTAAAGATGGCCGCCAAGGTTCCGCCCAATCAGAAACGCCAGAACTGTCATTTATCGTAAGTCTATTGATGCTTTGATGATATATACCAAATTTTACATCGAGCACT
The DNA here is from genome assembly GCA_036873755.1 of Hanleya hanleyi. Classification (NCBI taxonomy): domain Eukaryota; kingdom Metazoa; phylum Mollusca; class Polyplacophora; order Lepidopleurida; family Hanleyidae; genus Hanleya; species Hanleya hanleyi. Next base: position 54,032 of record JAVTVY010013044.1, read on the forward strand.
CTAACAGTATCAGAGATAGAGATCATTAATGATTTGCATAAATTAAAGATGGCCGCCCATCCTTCCCGCCACTCCGAGGAACTGATGTTGCTATACATTGCAGATCTCTTGATACATCGATGCTGAATACGAAGTTTCGTATAGAACACTTGAATGGTATCCGAGATATATATCATTGAAGATTTTGCATAAATTAAAGATGGCCGCCAAGGTTTAAACCGAATCAGGGAAACTGGTTTGGTCATTCCTTTGAAGTTTCTTCATGCATCGATGATCTATACCAAGTTTCACACTGAACAGAGAAATGGTACCTAAGATACACAAGATTAATGATTTCGCATAAATTAAATATGGCCGCCAAAGTTTCCAACCAATCCGATAGGGTTCTGGGTCATGAGTATATGGATGTGCAGTGCAAGTTTGGGGTGCCTAGGGTAAGTCGTTGTAAAGATGTCTTGGTAACAAGAAAGTTGTGATGGTTTCGCATAAATTAAAGATGGCCGCCAAAGTTTCTAACCAATCCGGTCCAGATTCAATAGGGTTCTGGGTCACAAGCATAAGGATGTGCACAGTTTGGTGTGCCTAGGGTAAGTCGTTCTGAAGATATCTTGGTAACGAGAAAGGTGTGACGGACGGACAGACGTACATGACGACAATACCCTTCGGCCAAATTTTGGCCGAGGGGTAAAAAGGTGAACAAATCATACCAGTTGAAGGAGTTTCAAGAATAAGAGTTGCACTCGCCAAAAAGAAAACCAGATGAAAATTTTCTCAAAAATCAATGCAAGTGGTCCTGAAATGGAAGCCGATCAAAAATCTGAGACGGACCCAGTTTATTATAGGCCCACCCAAAAGACCCTCCGTCGTTGACAGTTTTCTATCTACAGTTCTAATTTTTGGTGAGCGGATGCCCTAGGGCGGAACGATGTGTTGCATACTAAATGTAGGTCAAAGGTCAGTGTGACTGAAAAATTAGGAAATCATTAACCATTTCTAATTTTTTGTGAGTGGATTTAATAGGGGGAAATGAGGTGTCCCATACCAAAATGTAGGTCAAGGTCGACGGTCAAAGGTGCAAAAGCGGGAAATTATTTAAAATAGCTTTTTTGTGTCGGTAGATACATTAGAGGGACACTATGTGTCCCATACCAAAATGTAAGTCCAGGTCGCTGTGATCCAAAATCATGAAATTGTTAAAAATCATGATTTTTTGTGTCCATTGAGAAATTACAGGGAGATGTATAGTCAATGTCGCTGACTCTAGAATCGAGAAATCTTTGAAAATTACTTTTTTTTTGTCAGTAGATAGATTAGGGGGACATGATGTGTCCCGTACCAAAATGTAGGTCAAGGCTGAACATCAAGGTCACTGACCCCCAAAATCATGAAATTCATAAAAATCATGGTATGCAGTGAGGGAAGACGATGTGTGGTGTAGGTCACATTTTCATATGCCTGTCGAAGATGAGGTAATGCGATGTAACGTTTTGTCCATTCATCCATTAACATTTGTTGTCCATGCGATATCTCTAGTTCGCATGGCACAGAGGAGCCATACACCAATTTGTCAAAGGTCAAGGTCCCCCAAAACTGAATCAAGTTTAGTTGACTATATGCGTTAGGTTCAGAGTTCTCTCCCCTACATGTCTATGGCATTTGTCCTGTGAGTTGTCTCCTGTGTTTGAAACCGCTACATTTAGTTAAACTGTTGTGAAATAAAAACCATACATTTACTAATTTAACGGGGAGAGTGGTCCTTTATGAACTTCGACCTGTTTATTAACTCAATAACAAAGGTTTACTTCATCACTTCTTCCTTCGTGAAGAATTCTCTCGTCTGAAAAGAAATCCATTTGCAGGAAAACTACTATTTTCTTGTGTTTGACTATTGTCGATTTCAGTGTGGGATATGCGAGCTCTCAGCTCTTGCTCCAAGGTCGACTAGTTACAAGAGTTAAGCTCATTTTAGTTTATCATTCAATAGAAGATGTGATATATGTTGTAATACATTCTCAGCACAAAATTGTAGATCTTTCTCTGGATTGCTACATGTAGCTATCAATTGAATCAAGGCTATTAAACAACCGTGAAATTTGGACCAATGTAATTCCATATACGGGCGTATATTGAAGCCCCTTGGGCTCTTGTTTTTACCTCCGTCGATCAGACGGAGGTCTAGGAGCGCAACGTGAAATCTCCCGCCAAATAATTGTCATATGGGGAACCCACGACTCGTGTGATTTCCCATAGGGATTGCAATGGTTTCCGACGAAATTTTGAAAAGTTTCTGGACACAAATGAATGCTTACGTCACAAAAGGTGTGTATCCTTTGCAGCGCTTCCACCGGGTCTCTTTATTCGAGGGTACTAAATTCGCGCGTGTACTTATAGCTTCGCGCTGGTACAGATGACCGGTATGCGAGGTAAAGACAAACCTGCGCTTTCATAAAAAGTAAATTTTCACGAAAGAAAAACTCGCATTCCAGATAGTATAATTGGAAACTTCCTCGAGAATCTCTGAATCGGCAAAAAGATAAAGGGCGAGTGTCATTCACCAGGATGCGAGAAGTCAAATTCAAAGTCAGAGGTCAAAAACGTAAAACTCCGAAGAACTCTCTCGGCTTTTTTCTTTTCTTTTTTTTTTTAGTTGTGGGGTGAGGGTTGGGGAGATAGCGACTGAAAAAATATATCTTCCCATGCTTCAATCGTTATCTGTGAATCCGATCAACAACCTAGCCGGATAATCTGTCAAAAATTATCCGTTGTCTGGGTAAGGTTGAAGGGTCATCGGAAGCTCGAACTGTGATACAGGCAAAAACTGTTGTTGTTGTAGTCTGGAAAAATAACTCTGCCTCACGAGGCGCTCTCTCGGCTTTTTCTTTTCCTTTTGTTTGAAGATGGGGGGAGATAGCGACTGGAAATATATATCTTCCCATGATACTTCAATCGTGCGCTCATGAATTCCACGGAAAAGCGGACATTGCTAAACAGCCCTTTTTCGCATAAAATTCACTCCACATTCTGTCGTAGACCCTATATTAGCATGCTGTTTGTTCTATTCGCTTCCTATGATCCCGGGAACAAGCCAATAATAGAGAAGATGTGTTTTAATAGCGAAATATTTTCCCGCAATTTTTTAACATGAAGAACTCGGGAAATTCTAAATTGTCAAAGAAGAAAAATTGCACTTTACTGAAAACTATACTATTTTGAAACATCTGCAGAAAAGATATGCATGTGGCGGGAGCTGTATACCTTAGTAAAAATAAGAGGTCAGAGTTTTAATTTTCTAAGTAGAAGAGATAAATTCACTCTAGGAATATTTTTTGAAGAAAATGTGTAATTAATAAAGCACTTTTACCGATAAGATTTAAAAAGCGCACTCGTGATTCCATCACGATTTTTTGTCGATTCCGTCACGGACTAGATTTAACCCCTGGGATGATCCAGTCGCGTTTTTCTCACGATGAAAAAAATCTTATCATCCTTGGGTACTGTGTGTTAGTAAGAGATGTCATATAAGAATAGTCAGATCGAAACAGAGCAGCAAAAAAATAGACAAGCAACACTAGTCAAGAGTCATGTCCGTTTCAGGTGATTCCGTCACGAACATTTCGAAGCATGATTTACTGAAAATGCTGGATCATCTGTAGATTTTTCATGGATCCGTAAGCAGATGTCATATAGAATAGCAAACTAAACTTGAAACTACATGGGTATGACCACGGAACTTCCGAGTACATGACTTTGAATAAAGAAAAGTCTTCCCAACGGTGATTCCGTCACGGTGGAATTCATGATCTGTGAATCCGATCAACAACCTAGCCGGACAATCTGTCAAAAATTATCCGTCGTCTGGGTAAGGTTGAAGGGTCATCGGAAGCTCGAACTGTGATACAGGCAAAAACTGTTGTAGTCTAGAAAAATAACTGGCATGCACTCTATGGAGAAGGGCCTCGTGAGGCACAAAGGGCAATTTTTTGTTGTTGTTTATCTGCAAATCCGCTCAACTCGATGGGTGTCTTTCACTTGTTCTCACAGTTGCCTGGCCTGTGTGATATTGGGTGGTCGAAGTCTACGTATAGTTTTTTTCAATAAATTATGGAAATTAATATAAACATATATACAGATATTTTTTTAAATAGATTTTTTATAAGTGTATTTCTCTTTCATCTTTG